>JAODTK010003377.1:0-35000 GCA_026419785.1 Sclerodactyla briareus | reverse complement strand
TTCACGATTCGCTCCACCACCCGCACACGACAGAGCACAAGAAACAAAATTGCTGCTCGCGAAATGAACCGCATTTGCTGTCTCTGAACCCTAAAATGGTTCCATAGGCGTATATAGTATTGTGTGTTATAACCAAACACCTATTGGTGGAATAAGTGGCTTCACGAAACAGGAAACAGTCAATGCACACGGCAGTCCGAAACACTTGTTTCGCGAAAAAGACGAGTTCGTTTCGCAGAACAGTGTTCTCTGTTTCTGTTCACCGCACACAAAGGAGACATGTCGACAGATACCCTACCAAGAATACATCTTTAACGGATTCACCCCCATTAATCTAGGCTATGGAATGTAGAACAAAAGGTCACCCATGTCATTTGATACAGCTAACACGCAAATTGTTCAACGAGTGTGATTGGCCGTTGTATTGTAGAAGAATCGATTGTTCCCATCGTTAGAATTAGAGATTGAATAATAATAATAATAATAATAATAATAATATATAATAATAATAATATATAATAATAATATATAATAATAATAATAATAATACTAATAATAATAATAATATATAATAATAATAATAATAATGGTATATTCTTATTAGGTAAATTTATAAGACGTAAATTTCGAAGGATTCGATGCGCCGATCAGAAGAAGAGATCATCTTTGCAATGACCCCTTCCGATTAGTACATGCCTCTTTTTATTCAAGGAGTCCCGTTTGATATGGGATGCATTTTCCTCCAAAACTATGGAAGGCATTTAAATGTTCAGTAGGTGTTTGAAGTGTTGTATTCGCGATTGTATTCGCGTTTCACTTAAAGGTGTTCAAATACTATCGAGGTAGCCTGAAAGGCATTTCACAGAAAGGCAAGCATCCATGGGGATACTTCTCGAAGCGAGAATACTTAATCCAGGATGGAAGAGTAGCCTTCGTGAACACAATCGTTGGGCAGAATTTAAGATTATCTAGTCCGTGGGAACTGTACTAGTCGGGGTTAGGGGAACATCGCGAGTACCCATGCTTGCACAAATTGCATCTTATCCTACAGGCACCTGAAAAGGCCAGAGAATTCCGAAGGAGAGGAGCAAAAGTTGTCTCGTCAATGTTGCCATGAGTGCCATGAAACGATTCGAAACTTATTCTTATAACTAAGAGGCTTCGAATAATCTCTGCAAGAGCCACTGACACTTTGTCATAGTGCGGGCAGATTGCTTTTTGCGCATTTTTAGTCACTCCTCCTTGAAAACTCGTGATTAACCGCATGTCTGACCTAGTTATAAATGCTATTACTACGGAAGGTAATGTTTCGAGATATTTGCGTTCGTGTCTTGACAAACTTGAACACTCTCCAAGTATTATGTTCGCCTGTTAGATATTCGTTACAGGTGCAGGAGAAACTATTTTAGAGTAAGTTATCAGGTCACCTAAAAAAAAATAAAATGTTTCAGTTATTATTTCAAGCAAGTTATTAGCCATGTTAGGAAATAGTCACCGACAATCGGCAATTACGTCGAAAAGGGCAATGGCATTTAACGAAAATTCGCGATAGTAACAATCACGTGATAGTGTGTGGTAAACACAGATTCGTCAGTGTTAATCACGGTTAAATATAACATTTCTTGGAAGCAGTTTTGTAGCCTACTCAGCTTCAAGTACAAATTGTAGGGATCTTGAAGTGAGTCATATAGCTCCGAGATTGTAGTTCCGGCGAAAACGAGTGGTTGAAGATTACACAGGATTACCCCTTTCCCATGTCAGATCCGAATGGTCATTGAGGGGGGGGGGGCACGGATGGGACACTGAACAAACAACTTACTGAAGGCGCCCCAGCAACTCTTGACGACCGACTGCGCCGTGGGCATGGCGTCACCTCAAACACGCTCCACTGATTCTCAACTGGGGCGCTCGGGAAAAAAAAAGGGGCAGCGTTAGCACACTTCTGCCTGCGGGGAACAGGGCATGCGTATAACTTCATTGTTCCCCGTGACATAAGGGTTATCTACGTCACGTATCATTCGCTAAGGAGAAACGTTTTTTATCAAATATTTAAACATGGCGGGAATGGACTTTTCAGGTGTCATACGCCCATTAATTTCCTCATTGACTTTTACACTAAATTGGGTCCGTTTCCGCCATCCAGGCGCCTCCAGAAGTTCTACCTCGATAACTGCCATACACTGCTGTAAAGCAGAGAGTCTACCCATTCCAACGATGTCCATTTCGATGTACCAGGACCATGTAGATTATGAGCTAGTGGGAAATCTATGTTAAGCATGGTGTTTCCGACTCAATTTTCCGATAGACACCCGACGAAGGCCTCTTGTACCATGAATTTGTAAAACAGCCAAAAGTGGACCAATTTCCCTGAAACTTTCGGCGTTTGTACTTTGAATGACCCTCTTTTGGATGAAGTCTTAAGTAAATCTGCATTTTCTTCCATTAGGCTACCCATGTGCCACCTTAAGGTGTAGAAGAGAGTCCAACTTATTTGCTGACATAATTGCATTTCGCATTTCGAGAACCTCCGGGCAGAATGTGACCGATTTCAGTGGCTTGAATCCTATAGGTTTGTTCGCTTGAGTTGGATTCCTTCAAAGTTTGTCCTGACATTTTAATTAGTATTTATAATATTATTATTGGTAGTGTATGATCATACAGTGAGACAGATTGGGCTGGTAATGTGAACAAGACATCTATCAAAGCTCTGGATGATATGGCGAAGGAAGCGGGCCGGCAGAATTATTGGAAGATGCTTGCCCACGGTGGATGAGGTATATAAAATGAGAGTCAGTAGAAAGCCTAATCCATTCCTGGGTATGGTTCAGTCACCCACGTACCAAAATGATTGGCGAACACCGAATGCGCACTCAAATCGTTACCTCTTATGTCACCTTAGGCCCGCAGTCAGATTTTCATTATGTCTTCCAACCGTTGAATATCTTATCATTGATTATCTTGCCATTAGGATTGTTACTGTTTGGATTTTTTCGACATGATTTCGACAATGATATAGGCTACTCAATGATCCCAATTAATATCCTTGCCCCCAGTGTTGTCCTTTTTCTATGTATAATGTCTGATTGTCTTTCCAACTTGCTTGTCATGTTTTATAGTAACCCTATCTATTTATGTGCAAGCATGAAATTTATTTGATCGATGCATTAACGATATCTTATCTCAACGTCGCTACGGTATACGTGCTGTCCAGAATACTCTGCTGAGAGCGACAGCTCTAACAGTTCAACGTGTCACTGGTGTCAAGGTTCACGTGCACCAACAAATCTCATTGTTGAGAAGAGTTGGAACATAATACAGTATACATACTCTGCGTGCCTCTAGAATTGATGCGGTGAATAGTTTAGGGATCAAACGTTATACGTCACCCAGGCGTCGTCTTTGGTATTACTTACAAGTAGTAACGGCCTACCGAGAGTCTTTTCAACAGCAATTCTCGTTGTTTTGATTAGAATAGAGATGTACACTGGTGTAAAACCTCTGGCACGTATCTCCAGATCAATTTCCGGACTAGACACTCTGAAGAGTTTACCAGTTATGAAGTCGAATTGAAACCATCTTTTATTACCGTGCTATAATAATGAAGGTTAGTTTTGAGTGTATATGGTAGTTATACTGGAGGTCTCATATTACCAGGCAATATGTTGATTTTCATTTAAACGTGGAGCAAGGAGAAGAAATGATCGCTAATGATTAGCAGCAATAACGGCGAAGCAATGCTTAGAGAGGACATAGCAGTCACATCTATATCACAGATATCATGCATTATAGGCATTACTTAGTGGTTAGTACAACTATCACAGCGTTGTCATGTAGGCGTTCGTCATGAAAATTAAATTACCCCCACCTTACTTCGAAACCAAGCATACTTGACCACAAAGGTGTTATTTCTCAATATTTTACATAATTTCGTAAGAATGATTCATCGGTAATATTCTTGACGGTTCGCGAATGGGTTTTTAAGTGGCCCCGCTTTACCTACATCAGTGCTAATTGGGCCCCGCCAGTAAAGAAGGGGTGGGGCGCTTCAATCTCTGAAAGTGAAGGGAAACTCTTTCTAATAATAAGAGGGACAGGCAAAAGCGCCAACATAGTTGAACGGGTGGATTCAATTATTGCCAATTGCAATTATCAACCATACCGGATTATTTCGCTGAACTGGTTACACGCTTAGTGTAGTCGGGAGGTTATGTACACAACAATTTCCCAGACATTACGTAATTTGCAAGAAAAAAGAAAAAGAAAAAAAAAAACCTTCTGAAAACTAAGCGGAAAAAAGACGGAATGGTCAGAAAAAGGTTTTAATTTCCAACATTTCATACATTCACAGATTTCACAATTCCGACTTCCTACATACTACCTTCCTGCACACAGTCTACAGGCCTTCAACAAAGGTAGGGTAAGCCGGCTGTTTTAGCCGCGTAGCTTATTCCAGACCGCTATTACCCTATGAATGAAGAACAATCAAAGATGTATCAAACTTACACCCACATGTGTCTCTAGTGCATCTATCCCACAATGTTGTACAATTTTATACACCGTCTGTGTAAAGGTTCGGGGATTTGGGATAATACCTAAGTTGAACAAATAGAGAAACATGGTCACAATCACTCATTGTGTAATTGTTGAGCATCTTCCTGTAGAAAAACGAGATTGAAAAAAAATCACATATATGATGTGTGAATAACACCAATTTGAGTGCACTGGTGGCACAAGTGTGTGTAGTTGAACCATGTTTTTATGGAGTTACTGAATCCTAATCAGCCAGATCGAGTTGTCAATGGCAAAAGGACTTGTCATCGCCCCGAGAAAGATGGGAATGTGCCTAATTCCTGTAAGCCCACTGGAGTCAGTGGTATAGTTTACATGAAGTGAGCACTCTGCACCAGACGTAACATATAACAACCAAGTAGTAATGCGCGATGCAGGTTGTGAAATAAGGCAAAAGTATGGTTTAACCCCCGTGAAGTCACGTGGATAATTATCTGACATCGTCTAATATAAACCACCTGTAAACCCCGTTGTAGAGCATAATAGAACATGATTTTACCTTATTATTAAGACAATAGAGCCGATGAGTGATAGATATACCCCTGCTGACCAATATTTAGAAGCATTCTTAATCAATTGTAGTTTCAGGAGTCCAGGGACAAAATTTCTTTGAGTTCAATTAGGCCTGGGTAAAATTGATCCTTTACGGTGACCAAACCGATATGGACCCCGCAGGTGTTTCTGTTTGTTTAATGACTAGAATCTCTCATCTCTTCTTGAATTGCGCATTGGCCTGTGTTTTGTTTGAAAAGTTTACCGATGGCTTTATTTAATTTACCAACAATTGTAAAACAGACGTTTAAACAAACACAACATACGACCTAATGAACAGTTCCTCTTGGGCTGTTTGCTGCGTTTCGTTTTTGGGTCATGTTTACATGGATACATGTACGACTTTTGAACTTTCATTCATCGAATAACCTTGTATTTCTGTATTTCGTAAACTTCGAACAGCTGTAACGCCCGCCAATAATGATCACATATAAAATGAGACCATATCGTCTTTCAATAGTGTGTTGGGATCCCCATTTGCCTCACAGTATACTGCAGTGCTTATTCCTGATTGATTGATTGATTGATTCCGATATATGATGACACGTATATGATGAAAAACGAGAACCTATCGTATGGAGAAACAACTGAAAAAGCAAAGCCATCAACCTCTACCCAGTCACTACCTTCACCAGAACGAAGTAGTCTTGGCGACTTGATTGATTGATTCCGAACTTTATTGACCAGTAGAAACAAAAATCATATGGTAAAAGTAAGGTAAAGAAGGAATGGCCCAGGAGTACAACCAGGAAGCTACTGAGAGCTTATAAAATGATAGATCCCTCTAAGTATATGATGAATTGTCATATCAATATGGTCCGACTAGGTCCGGTCTACCGCCACTTAGGTACGATGGTCACGAAATGGATTTTCTTTCAACACTGTTTTTTTATCATTGTTTCTGTATGTCCTAATAATCCTCCCACCCCAAAATCAGTGTATTTCATGATGGTATGCTTTTCATTACTAAAGTAGTTTACAAATAACTAAGATGGCCAGAATACCGCACCGTTGATATTGCAGTAGAGCACCCAAGGGCATCTAACGCGTTTCCTACATTCCACGCACTAACAATACGTCGTGCCAAAATCTGGCTCGAGACTCAAGAGAAACAGACGCGCAAGTGTGCGTCGTTTTTGTACTAATTCCCCGCCATCACATTGAAGAACGAGCGCGCCAAAAATTGGAGCAATTTTTGGACGTGCATGTTGTTCAGAAGAAGTCACAGCACGATCTAGCAGAAACATCCCCACGAAGTCACGAGGGTCCCGCGCACAGGTACAAATCCTAATTTTCCCTGTCACTGACGTCAGTTTCCCCGGGCAGGTCAAACAAGGGCCATTTGCATGTGACGTATGTTCTGCGGAGTCGATGGCGAGGCTGTCACGGGGCCGTCATCGCTTATCAGCAATAGGCGATTCACGCTGTACATTTTTTCTGTGAAGTTTAGAGTCACCAGGGGACTTTCGTTGAGTTTCCATTAATCCTTTTCATTAGGTTGAGTTAAGCCCGCCGCACACCGGCCCGACCCGACCCAGACCGCGACCGAAACAAGACAAAACTGTGGTTTTTACGAATTTTAGATCGTTTTGTCTTGTCTAGGTCGAGTCCAGGTCGGGTCTGGCGTCTGCCGCACACCGATCAAACTCGCACGTACAAAACCCACACAAACTCAGTCGTACCAAATGAAAATGGAGGAATCTCACAAACTGCGCGCTTGACACTAATATTCCTATGTTAGACGATGAATTCGAGGAGGAGACCAAAGAGAAAATATTTTCGAGAGAATGGATCCTAAAAAAAAAGAACGCTGGGGCAAGGAGCCTATCAACATCTGGTGAAGGAGTTACAGGAGAGAGTTTGATTTGCTTCCGAGGCAGTGTAGGCCTACTTATTTGTAGGTTGCACACATAAAAAGAGTATAGGTCTAACCGTGATCAGTTTAGGTACCATGCAGTAGAGGTTACCATTCTATATAGGCCTGGAGGTAACGATAGTTTAACAGGTTTCAGCCGGAATTTTCTTCTGGGTCTATATTTTTCGGTGATGAAACCTATACCAGTTGCGAGAAGGAAATGTTGCCCCGTGTACAAACTACCCACCCAGTGATTAGACAAAGCCGTCCTCCTGTAATTTGTTCCCCCACACGAAATAGTCCTATAAAATCATTTGGGCTCATCCATGTGCTGTTAAAAAATGGCAGTCCTTCCGAAATTGGGCAATGCCTTTTTGGGGAACAACATTGTAGGTACCTTTGTGATTTTTACGCTTGGAACAACGAATCCTAAGTGGAAATGAAGAAATAAAAGGTCGGATGTTTATCGTGTGGATTATCACCAAAACCATAATCAAACATGTTTGATATACAAAACTTGTTACAAGCTCGGTAAAACCGCTGAAGTGCATTCTGGTCCGAACCCAATTTTTGCCGCACACCGGCCCGACCCGACTCGTACCATACTAAAATGGGTCTGTTCTCAGTCGGTCGGACTGTCGGGTTGGGCCGGTGTGCGGCGGGCTTATTCGACGCGAGACATGATGTAAATTACGTCGGACTTTTTGTTCACTAAAAAGCAGTAGGATATCTTGTATCTTACACAAAAGAACCTCAACCGTTAAATCATAGCGATCTCTCATAATGATCAAAAACACACGAAATAACTAGTAATGGAAACTTGCGAAACTTCCATCTGGTGTCGTGGAGGCCACATATGATGGCGGATACTGCAAACGAGGACGAGTGCACGGTAGCTATTAATAGACAGATTTGATTTCAGAATGTTGAAGCGACAAACTTTCAAGCATTCAAGCAACTAATTATCTGGGTTGCCCGACTCTCATTATTAGGAATTATTCGTAGAGCATAGATTGAATACATTTCAATCAAACACAACATGAGAACCAGCTATATAAAAAAAAAAAAAAAAAAAAAAAAAAAAAAAAAAAAAAAAAAAATCAACGTTACCTATCAAATCGATGCAGTTCGTTTCCATTACATATAACAGTACAGTCCCCAATATTCGCCACTGGATTTGGAAATGATTTGAACATGGGTTCATTATTAATATCATTAACCCATACAGAACTTCAGTCAATTATTCACATAGATTCTGACACAGAAATAGTTGTTCCTTACTGTAACCCACTGCTCCAAAGAATGAGAACAACAGAAAATTCAACAGAAAAACAGATGGTGCATCCAGCATTCAATACCAACTTCTAAGCAAAACTATTTTTGACTGATAATCCTCTCGATCCAGATGGAGATGAAGAATCCACTAATAAATCAAAGAAGTAAAAATAGAATGTATGTATCGGTGGTGGAAAACCCGAGCCCCAGGCACGTTGTACTGAAGCTCCTACGCAGGAGTGAAGTCAGTGTGTGGCAGCCTTTCATGGCCCCTAACAGCGCCTTCACTGACGATAGCGAATAATGTTCTCTGCGGTGGGTACAACAATGTTACATAAAATTGGCCTCCTAACGGAGTGGCTTGCGAGCCTAAAACAGTGAAGTTTGCAGATCTATAGTGATCCGGATGCCCGAGGGGGAAACATCTGGAATAAAAAAAACATTTAGCGACTAAATGATACCCCATTTCGTTCGGTGTTACAATTAATGCCGCTACATCATCCATAGTTTAACCCACAGGAAACACCAGTTGAAATAGGGTTAAACTTTAGAGAGACTTTTGAAGACATAGGCCAGTCGGCTACAGAGATCTTCTTCCCCCACCCTTCCTACGATTTTGCACCTCAATAATCCGCACCCGACCAATTTCCAACCAATAGGCATACTAAACAAGTCGTAGCATGGTTCCAGAAATCTTTTGTGCACGGCCAGCTGACGGTTCAATTAATCAAGTCAACGATTATTCATGCTTTGAGTGTTCCAAAATGAAAAAAAAAAACAGTACTTCTTGGGAGGCGTTTACACAGTACCTTTGAAATTGAAAATATCCCTGATTGTGTACTTCTGCGAGTTTCTCCGAAGTGTGTCCCAGAACAATACCGTCAACGCTAGATGACGCAACAGAACCGTAAGCTCTCGCAAGCAGACACGAAACTCCGCGTGCAGTGGCCGTGAGCATTGCGGCAATGAACCCGCGGAGTGAGGGGTACGCTCAACGGTAGATTGTGCAATAATCGACAGTGAGAGCATTTGCAAGCGCGGTGCCTTGCGATCCGCAAATTCCGCAAAAGTGTTAGACAGGCTTAACACAGTTGAATGACAATTGGTAAATAGAAAAGTGATTAGTTCCAGGATACAACTGTATGTACTGTAGAAAAAACACTAGAATGAACTGTATTGGTAATATCTAGTTAAGTTGCTCTTTCATGGAATACAGAAGTACACCAGAAAATCGCCACGACTCGACGATTTTTCTTCTTTCTGTTGATTCCTCTAGAACGTTGCCATGAATGTGTAATGCTTCACCCAAGTCAATCCAGACCTTAATTTTTTTATTTTTATTGTTATTTGGACCGTCGTTAGTGCTAAATAAAAATGAAATGGGCTAATAAAAAAGGGACACGTTGATTCCTTTCGAGGCCACGCCAGAGAGGCAGTCTTCAAAATTCATACAAACTAAAGAAACTAATTTCTGTGAGTGGTATAGGAACGTCACCTGGTATGTAAGTTTAGCGCGTGACATGCAATTTAGCCTGATATTCTTATCTAATAAACGTGGTAATGCTACGTTCAATATGTGTGCAAACTATCTTCCAAATCAACTTCGATGATTGTGTATTAACTTCATTTCAGAAAGGAACTCGCATCTCCATTGAATCCTGCCAAATATGAGCCTAATTGCACGTACCGTTTGGAAGTAATGAGTGAACATGACGAATTAACAACGGACGAACAGACGGATGGACGGACGAACGGAGTGACATGATGCCTGCTTGAGCTACTCACCGCAGCTGAGAGCCAAAAAAAGGGGGGCTGAGCGGCCAATCTCATAACATTCGAATTCGAATTCCTGCCACTAAATGCGCTCCTCTTATCGCTGTCTTAAATGACCTGAGCGTCAACTATGTGTCTTATATATTCATAGCAAGTATATAGACGGCTCTTACTGGTCTATTTCATTTCGTTTTTGCCAGATCTAGTACGCTAACTTCATAATCGCATTCGAAGCAGCTGCGCGAGTCTCGTGTGTCCGATGAAATCCATCTGGCGATCACTTTCTAAGGAGCACATTAAATGCTTCAAATAGAAAATTTCAGGAGTATTATTTGTTTTGACAGTATTTTTTCAATTGATATGATATGGGATAATCAAAGTCAGCGGAGGTCTTAATCCTGGTGTGATCAACATTGATTATTGAACAACAGAGATATCGGAAGGCACGAATTCGTGACCGTTTATAGCGTCAAACCAATACTAGAACAAGGACATTTGGTTCTGTCGCGCTTTTACAGGGGAGGTAGTGATTTACCATTACGGGACTATCAGGCAGTAAAACATTATATTCGCTTTCCAGCACTGTGTAATTTGATTAATTAATACAATTCCTACTGAATACCGATCGACGAGATAGGCCTTGACCTTATTTCTACAACCAAAGTCCACGGTCATCTTAGATGACATATATAAATATATAAAGTTATATCAATGTTGTGGTTTGATATCCATAATACGAAACCATGTCGACAACTGTATTTCTACCTTCAGTGTCATTACCTCTGTGGCAGTCCTCAGGATTGCTAGTAATTTACTCAACCTTCGAAGCGAAGCCTTGAAGTAGCTAGCAAGCATTTGTATCACTTTCGTAAACGATACAAAAGCCAACGCAGGCATTGGCGCATTCCAAACCACGTTTCCTGTCACGACGATACAGTTAGGTCCGAGCTCGAATTAAACTGATAAATTGCCGCATTAAGAAAACTATTATAAAATCAAATAAGTTGGATAACTTCCTCATTAAAGACAAAATTAACGAGGGAATTTACCTGATGCCTGAATTGTGGAAGGACGCCTTCATAGCACCAGGTAAGGACGCGATGCAAAACAGCAAGTCAGCAAATCATCTGATTAAGGTTTGTCATGTCATTTTTACCTATGGTAACTGTCAATGGTAGTGGTAGTCAAGGTTGCAATGGTTACAATTATGATGAGCGAGGAACCTCTAATTAGAGGTACTTACCATGCGTGCCATGGCGTCTAGTGAATAGATTCTTGCAGCTCAAAATCTGTTAGTTTGTGTACTGCGAATATGTGAGTGCGTTTGCGTTTGAGCGTTAACACATCTGCAGTTTCGGGAAGACAAATACATTTTAGAAGGTAATACACTGTATGACTAGATGAGAAGCTAATAAAATAACGGCTCATGTATACTAAGGGTTGATTGCATTATTGAAATACATATTCCTTTAAATCTTTTTGGATGATGCCGCATTGGCGGACTTGGTGTGTGTGTCTTCCCGTACTCGTTTTACAATTATTGGTTTTTTTTTATCATTTCTTTGTAACAAACTAAAACCTAAAAAAACTAAAGGTCCTCTCTCAAAATTGGATACAAAGTTCTGAAGTCTGAAGTTTGTAGAGGAAACTACACTGTTTTACTCTTTAATTGGACAATAAGGTAAGGACCTCATCCTTGACTTCGTTAGCTGAATTTTCAATAGTTTCACACAATTAAATCGTTGATTGATTTCAAATGTTTTGTAAGAAGTAGTAAATTACAAAACAA
Source organism: Sclerodactyla briareus (assembly GCA_026419785.1). Taxonomy (NCBI): domain Eukaryota; kingdom Metazoa; phylum Echinodermata; class Holothuroidea; order Dendrochirotida; family Sclerodactylidae; genus Sclerodactyla; species Sclerodactyla briareus. The sequence continues at coordinate 23,187 of JAODTK010003377.1, read as the reverse complement.
AATATAGATTTCTCAGGTGGGAATGAAGCCTTTTTTTACCAATACGGCTGATTTGGAATTGGGAGAGAACCTATGGGTGGAATGATAAACAGTTCTTATCTGGTTTCTTACCTCTTCTTTGAATGTTGAATGCGGGTACAGAGTATGTGTCCGAAAATATGGTATAAAAGTCAGCTCGCGTTATATTTGTTTTTGTTTTTCCGATGCTGGCTTTGCAAACCCAGCTCATAAAATACGCCAATAGCTGAGACAAACACAGACGAAATTTGGCCACATGTGCTGCAGGTTCCTTTATCATTATGACTACCAGCCCTTAATAGCAGGAAATACAAACCTGAGCTTCCAGTTACGGAATGGATGAACAAAATAGCTAACTCCTTGAACACCACAACGTTTTTTTTTTCCTCCCTCTCTGTGCTCTGCGATCTCATGTGACCGAGTGAACTCACTGATTTTACTGTCTCTGAAACCATAGCAAGTAGCAAACGACTCCTATTGGTCCACTTTAGCGAAGTTCGGCTTAGTTTACTAATGTTTTTGATCGCTTCGATAGCAGCTGCTTGAGTCGTGGTGTCCAAAGTAGTCGAGATGTTTCTACACAGACTAATTTTCCAAAAATACATTAGTGTATGACATGCTCTGACAGTGTCAACTGCAGATTGAGGATGGTGTCGAAAATTTTCACTGGATGGATGTATTATGATGCTGGAATTGAGAACGTTGATTCTTTAGGATATGGAAGATCTCGAGACACAGAGCACACGAGAACTAGAGATGCTTCGCTGCTGAAACACTGTATCCCCGCAATCATGAGCGTCACAAGCTATATTGATGTTAAGTAGTCGGCCCATCCTCGCGTTACGGTCAATTCCAACAAATTCGAGAGTTACATGTCTGGACCTAAAATGCCCCCCTGAAGCCAGGAAACAGACCAAATGCTGTTCACATTCACCGAGTTTCGATAAAACCAAATTTTCCAACCCATCTGAAATCTCTCTTGGCGAACACGTGTGCCACGTTTCGGGTCAGTTGGACAATAGGTTGGAGAGTTATCACACTAAAGAACACAATTTCCGGGATCGATGGAGTTAAACCAGGAAATATATCATCACAGACACTCGTTTCACTGCAATATAATACAGATGGAATCGTGATCTGGAACGTACATTGCTAAGATGTCTGATCCCTATCGTAAGAAAAAAATTGTGATGAAACTTTCCTTCTCCTGCCCTAACGACCCTAATACTCACTCTTTCTTACTCTGACCCTGTCGCCTCAAGGTCTCACTCTCATATTGTCCCAACTACACACTTTACCACTGTTTCTTTTTTCGTTTCAAGGCTGGACTGTGCGCATGCTCGTTCGCAGGCGCGTACCGAGAGATTTGTCTGAGGGGGGGGGGGGGGGGGTTGGCTCCGGAACCCAAGAGAAGTGCACCCTCATTATTGGCCCCACCCTCTCTATTGGCAAATAAGTACAATTTATGTGCCCTTAGGTAAATGCTGCGCAATATTTGCGAATAGCAGATCAAAACCTCTACTGACTGCGAAAATCAGTTTTTGTGTTGACAATCCTTGATACTTTGGGTCATGGGGAGGGTTCTGACCCCCCCCCCCCCCACCATGGTCCGCCACTGCGTGTTCGTCCTCTCCAGCATTCATGCCAGTAGTCCATCTGGATTTGGTTTTCCCTATTATGGTTTCCAACTTCTGTGGCTCGAAGTCTCCCTTACCGCCATACTGAGGTGTTTGTTGTATTTACCCTTTAGCCGATTGTTAGTAACTGAGACACGCTTCAGTAGCAGCTCAATGACACCATCACGGTGGAATTGGCTAGGTCAAATCCAGTGTGCATTAAGCCGAGTCACACACTCCTTATAGGTTTTCTGATAGAGCTGATGACGAAGCTGAATCCTTTGTATACAACGTCTCACTCAGGTTTATCGATTCACATATCCGTTTCTTCAACCGAGCCCCCGAATCTGCTAATACGTCTGATTAAAGAAGAATGTAATTACTCCGGAGCTGACTGGTTTGGTCTTCGGTGGTTTTCTGCAGACCTCCGCATGGATTAGGTTGCTTTCAACAACCCTTCAGCCTCGGCTTCAGCCATCCTCGCAATCATTCTGCCAAAGAAAAAATATTCTATTCACACTTAGGTTGGACCTTCCATCCCATTCGTGGTTCGACCACCAATATGCCACTCTCGTTCAACAGAAAAACCCCAATCACGTCCTCGGGCTAGTTGACTTTTTTTTCAACAAAGTGACAAGAAGAAGGGCGAACCCATAATTGCCTGAACAAAATGTGACAACCTTCAAGCACAGGAAACTAAAAGAAAGAAGAGAAATCCAGCTTGTTGCTTCTACTCTTGAACCGCTGGAGATCAATAACAGGTGGAAATACATCCCGAGAGCCTATTCCCGGCACGCAAGTGCCGAGGGAAAAGGAGGCGAGCATATTTTCGGTGCGAGGACGTGGAGAATGCAACCGAAACGGGTGGCTGAGAGAAGCGAGTATTGGGCGAGTAACCTCGAGTAAAGGAGGAACAGCACCCCCAAGCTCAGAATCACATTGATATAAAAGTTTGCGGTAAGGAGACAGGGAGATGGTACAGATCTGTGATGGGATAGAGGCTGATCTGTGAAGGGGAAGATAAGTGATTCATCGTGATGAGCCGAATGGCCCCTTTCTCTGAATACTATCAAGGACACTGAGAGAGGATGGCGAAACCCCTACCTCATATATGGCAACCATGTTCCATTAGGGAGCGAATTTGGGCTTGTGAAGCAAGAAGTAGTGGTTTGTGAGGCTGAAGTATTTCCTGGTCCGAAATAAGAGCCCCACTTTCTAGAGCATTAGTAGCAGGATAGCGGTGGAGGGGATCTGTCCAGCCATTAAAAGTAGCCGGGTGACATCAGAAAACCACTCCGACCATAAATCAGCAAGTTCTGAGTTTTAGATTGGTTGAAGGTAACCAGATTAGCAGTGACCCAGTTCAAATAGAATGTAGATCATTGTTCAGCTGAGGGGCAACTCCCCACAGGGAACGGTTATAGACAAAAATCATTCCGCGTCTGGGGACGAGGAATGCACAGAGAGTGGTGAAGGGTAGAATCATCAGCAAAGGAGTGAATACTATAGGAGGTAGAGCTAGAAAGATCATTGATAAAAATGAGGAAGAGTGTAGGAGAAAAAAACACGAACTTGAGGAACACCAGCATTGATAGGGAGGTAAGAAAGTGGCAGTCCAGACGTTAGAGGGGGCTTGAAACCAAAGGAGGTAATTTGGCAAGGAGTCTGGCGTGCCAAACACGGTCGAAGGCCTTAGTGATATCAAGGGCAATAGCCCGACTTTCGCCGAAAGACTCAATGTCTTGGGCCCACTGATTGGTGCAAAAAGGAAGTAGGTCCCCAGTAGATCGGCCATCCTGGAAACCATACTGGTGATCACTGATGAGATAGTGAAACTCGAGAAAGTTCAAAACAGTTGTTGATATAGTTCCATACTTTAGAGAGAACCGAAGTGATGGCAATCGGCCTGTAATTCGAGGGGTTGGATTTGTCACCCTTCTTAGGGACTGGGGCAGACATGAGCATGTTCCCACACAGAAGGGTAGCATCCCATAGAATAACAAATACGTAAAGCTTGCTAAGGATGGGCGCAAGTTCAACGGCACACTTCAGGAGGACTATAGGCGGAATGCCATCAGGACCAGATGCCTTTATTGTATAAACTATGAGTGTTTGACGGACCATGCCGGTTGGTGAAAACAAACGTCGAGAACGTTTTCACTAAAGCTGGCGAAAGATGGGGGAGGATGAGCATCTGTTTCATAATGGAATTAGAAGAGAATAGCTCGGCAAACGTGTTAGCTTTAGAGGTGGCATCACTGGCCAAATTGCCATCAGGTTTTAAACACGGAGGGAATTTGGAGATACAGAAACGTCTGGGACACAGATGCGGCCTGCCGACCAAAATAAACGACTACCAGAAGGGCAGGATAAAAGTTTATTAGCCATTCGTGAAATGAAAGAGTTTTTTGCCTTATCGATTGTCTCAGAGCACACATTAGGAGCAGTTACATAGGCTTGACGAGAATCAGGTGAAGGTGAAGATAACCAAGCACGAAAAAGTCGACCTACTGATGACCTACTGATGAGATCATGGGTGATCATGGATAGCACCAACCGTTCGGACCTGACGGTCTTATACTGACCTTCATAGACAAGTGTCCTCTATCTCACCAATGTATGTTTGGTTCTAATGGTATATTATAATAAACATCAGCTACCCACTTGGCATAGTCTTTTCTTTCCGATGAACTTGTTCACTCACTTTGAAAGTATTGAAAACCACACAGCCCTTTGCACACTTATACCAGTAAGCGCATACTGCAATAGTTGCAACTCAAAGAAGCTCTTTATTTCAACAAGCTCAAACCAAGTCTGAATAACAAGCTTTATTAACAAGAACCTTCTTCCTACTTATTTCGTATTTCGATTTGGTGAAAAATCGGGAGATTAATCGCCATTTTTGTATTTCATTACCTGAAGAGGGAGATGTGAATTTCGAAAACGTTAATGTTAAACATGTACATCCAAAACACAATGTCTTGATTTGCTCTTTCTTTGGTTCTACAATATAAATTATACGTTTGTCCCTAACATAAAAAAGAAGCTAGCCACGTGCACGATAGAGCTAAATAAAAAGCTGATTCACTAGGATGTACAGTCTGGACAGCATAATTGTGCAAGATGAGCCACTGAACGTTACGCGCAATTACCTCTGTCACTATTATAGCAGTTAGATAGAGATCTAGTATCATTCGACACTTTATATATCTGTCTGGTGAGGCTCACGATCTTCATTCGAAGACCCAATAATATCATATAGCTACTTTGCGTTCGGGTCCGAGGTGAGTATTGTCTAGCTCTGTGAGGATCGCTTCCCCTCATTCGGGTGAAGAATCAAAACTGAAGATAAAACTGTTAGGAACTTTTCGAAGTGAGTAGTTTTCCCCAATCAGTCTGTGTAAGATACCAGTATAGCAAACTGCGCAAGAATTTTAAACAAATATTTTCTGGTAATGTCGTGATTATGAAAGTTAAGAATGAGCTACCATGCATCAGTCAATTACACATCATTTTCATACAAGGATTGCTAATTGTTCCATTTTAAAGTTTTAGGCCCATTCAATGAAGACCAAGTGCAATGATTGTGAATTATTATACCCCACCCCAGTTAGTGTAGAGTCACATCTGATTCGAGACAGACGTGATTGAGAGAGCTAATCCCACAGATATCAATGCCGTATTGCTAATAATCCTGTATAAATGTTTAGAGTATATGGGAAAATATCGCTTTCTGACAGATCTGACAAGGCTCACCCCCTGAGGAGGGTCACCATGCAATCTCAATTATCACAGTTCTGCTTGCCTTGAAATACGAAAACGCTCGCTCTATGTTCCTAAAATACATTGGAAAAGTGCTGGCATGGTAATCAGACTTAAGGTCAGCCTGGATTTTCGTAATAAATATCACATAAAGAATAATTGAAGGAGTAAATCTCCATCCTGATATTGACCTAAAAATAGCAAACCAGACATTTCTAAATGAAATCTAGAACGATTCCAGTCCAGTAGGGTTCGTTCTTTCGTTATGCTATTTGCACTTTTCAAGCAGTCTCTCTAACAATCGGAGAACAGGCCACAGGAAAAAAATCTCTATCGAGAAGGTTGTGAAAGGTTGCGGCAATGCGCCTACCAATATTGCTTGAAGTCAATTTTGATGTTTATTAACATTTCTCAGTCTTCAGTCTGTCTGTAGAGCAGGGCTGTCGGATCGTAAAAGGTGAGATTGTTTGCTAGTCAACTTTGGTGAAAAAAATGCTTTCTGCTTCGATTTTTTCTCGAACTTATGACGATTTCTTTCGACGTCATATGCACGTCTGCGAACGGCATGATCGTTTTACCAACAGGCCACTTTCAAAGTGGATCGAATCACCGTGTCGTACTCTCCCCCACCCGTCATCAAGATGATATTGATCCAAATATTGAGGACAGGGTAGTGCTCGGAGAGCATTCCTGTATATGGTTCTGTGAAACGTTTCCTTTCGCCAGAGAAGGGTGATTATATACGAGAAGCAATTGATTCATTTCTCAAAGGCGCCACTGCGGCCTGTTAGACTGCTAGAGAGGCCACTCAAGGGAACACCTCCGTTAATTGCGTTTAGAAACGATTATTCTTTCGAAGGATTCTAATTAAAAAGAGAACGTCCCACCATAAGGCTGAGAATATGTGTGTGTTCTCCGTCTAGACAAGTCTGTGAGGTAGCTTGTTAGAATATTTATGTAATCATATCAATCAATTGGTAGTCAAATGGTTACATGATATTTTGGAGGGACTGAAAGCGAAATATCCCCCGTAAACGCAAACGAGACCAGAAATCAGTCTGCGTTCGTGCCTCTCGCTTAGTCGAAGATAATCGGGTGATCGCACTATGAAATAGTACATAGCTCACAAGAAGATAATAGCCGCATTCTAGCTAAGGCAGATTATACGCAAGGGTGGCAAGCCGATATTATCGGAAATGCTTGCATACAAAGAATCATAATAGTTCGAGAGCTCACTAACCCTGTACTACAATGGTGACTTTGGCTCGTGGCTCATTTTCTCGAAGATGAATACAAATGATGAATATGTATACAAATATGTGTTTAATGTTTTTGTCGATAAAACCGATTTCAAAGAGAACTTTGAAGAATTCCAAAAATCTAATTAGCCAAGTGTTTCAAAATATGGAAAATGCGTGAATATGCCTACTATTTTTTCAAATCAAATTGCGTAGCATCCATCTGTTGTACATGTACATGAACATGTACGGTATATCGTCATTTACTTCGATTTGCGCTCATACGTACAAACCATTTGCAACGCATTAACTAAGCTCACATGTATATGTGACAAGAGGGCAAGATCCGCAGTTGCGAGATACCAGCGGTACTCCTGTGAACATAATTGTGTGAGAGATTCCTATCGGAGAATAGAATAGACAGCGAGATTGTTCATGACATAAAACGAGTCGAAAAATTGCTCTCTATCCCTATTCTTCAACAGACCTCGAAGTAGAGGAAGAAACAAGAGAAATCTCTATAAAGATACAATGTCTCTAAATATATCTGTATGCAATCAGTAGGCGGCATAGATCCGTTTAAAATCGCGTCAACTTGAAAAACTATTAACAGATGAAAACAACAACCTTTCTCTTTCAAATTTGCGTGAATCTATACTTCAGTAAAATCGGCTTAGTATTTTATAAGTCCTTGACTCACTGCGTACCACTCACCATGTTTATTGAACATACACTCAGTATAACGCAGGCATATCTTTTCTTTTCCCCTTCGGGAATACCCGCTTTACACGGGTTAGTTTACTATTTTGTTTGTTCATTGAAAGTACGATCAAGCACGTTGGATAAGACTTCTGGGCGACATGCTCAAATCTGAAGAATATTCGCAAATAAATCATTCATTCGTCATCACAAAGTTGTAATCTTGTAATTTCTCACCGTAAGCACATTGGTTATGAGGGACACTATTTGCTTTTTGCTCTGTTAAACTTATATGAGTTAAAATATGTTTGAACCGAGGGTGGTGGATACGTATGGCACGTATTCCTAAGGGTTAGCCTCCTAGGCTTGAACGTGGCTAGTAAAGCTAGGGCCAAATTGATGTATCCGTTCTACTATTGTCTAGGCTACACTACTTTACGTGCTGAGCCAGCAGCAGAGGTTAGTGTTCGGGATTCCGGATACTTGGGGTGCTTCATAGATTTCCAGTATAGGGTAATGCTATCGTATTGCACAGTCCACGATTTTGGTCCATGTTGAGGCCAGTGCGGTATTTTTACTGTGTATTGGTCACCAGTGGGCGTTGCCATGAATTTCTGCATGGAGGAGGGAGGGGGTAGTTTTATGGGTAAACGATTTTACTATTTTGTTTCGATTTTGACTTGTGTTGGCTTACTCCTTATGGTATATCAGAGGAAAACTCAAAAGTCAATATCGTGTGTGTTTTGAAACTTCCCGAGTTTTTTCACTGAGTGAGTACCTCCACTCCCATAGCCGAGTGCCACAGCGGATGAAAGAAAAAGAACCGTCATACCAATGTCAACTTTACTCATGTTTTACGAGTGAAACTCCTTCATTGAGATGTGAGTACTCGCATCGCCTGTACTAGGCCAATGTAAGTAATACTACCTACTATAAATGATTACTTACATTGGCTGTGTAGTTAGAGCGTCTTGGGACACTCATTTTTTCAAAGTAATTTTACCAGATACGCAGCTTCGCATTCTCGTTGAGACGCATGTTGAATATGATGATAACGCCATCTAATCCAATATTCAGTATACGTCGATAAAATAATCTTGATGCATAATAGTGTAATATCATTATGATATATTTCCATGTAATATTGAACATTATAAACACAATACGGAATTATAAAGTGGGCAGAATGTTGAATTGGGTAATCGAGTGGACCTTGATTCCCCGCATTGTTGTGATAATTCTACAATTACAAATACCCCTTCATAGTCAAATGCCGCTAAAAGTTGACGTATTTACTCTCTCAGAACATTTATCTTGCGTGGGATTACCAAGGTGAGGCAGGTTTCTAGCCTATTTCACACCCAAAACCGTCACATTTGAATTGACTGACGTACATAAAGCTCCGTAACATTATATCGTACGGGATTTTACATTAGGCCTCGAGGGAAAGATATTCATACATCGGGTGCCTATAGGGCACGTTACTTCTGGCTGCCCGCAGTCGTTGTGCCATCTTTTCGTTTCAGTCATCTGGGTTGTTCCATTTATTCGGACCTGCAGCATAGGTAGGCGTGAATTACGAGTCGGACGCGCCTTCGTGCAAACCACCAGATATGCAGATATTTCGTCGGAGGCGGTAAATTGTAAGCATCACAGAAATACACTATCATAGGTTTACCCGGTTTTAGGACATTCAACGTCTGTGTGTTTGAACAGAGATGTTATTTTGTAACCCCATCCGTAAGTGCGTCCATCTGAGGGACACAAAAATATGGCCAGACATAACCAACTCAGTTTTTTTTACTGGATTGACGGAGTTCAGGTGGGTGTTTAGGCGTATTGCATGGCGCCATTCCGACTCTAAACACCAAGACTAAGACTAAAAATGAGAAAAAGGAACAAGGTGCTTTTAATTCATTATTGTTAATTGTCGGTCATCCCAGACCATCTTCAGTTATACACTGCAAGTGCAAGGGAAAAAAAATACAGCTCAAGGCAATCAATGAATGGGCAGTAAGTTAGGGGCTGAGGAGGCGAGGATTGAGTATCACAACGGAAACGATGTTGGTTTCATATCTCTATCCTCAACACTCACCTGGGAGACCCCTGAGACGGCAAGTCTCAGAAGGGGTCTGCATAAATGAAATGAGTCCCAAATTGAATAGAACAAAGAGTGGAACCACAGGTAGGAATTTAAATGCAACATATGCAGGAAATTCGATTTTTTTTCTTCTCGTTTTTGCGTTTCTTTTTCTGGGAGTCGCAAAAGTTCGCGGAAAATTCTGAAAATGTTTTAAATTTTCACCGAACGTTTCCCACATCCTTGGTCGTAATTTGCTCGCGAATTATTTTCCAAAAACGTTCCGAAAGATCCTCAATATGCACGACTCGAACGTTCTCGCGACGTTCGGATCAATGCAAAATCTTCCTTAAACTTCGAACAGTTTCCGACGCTCCTATAAGTTCCAATATACTATGAATGAAATATTCACCAGAACAAAAGAATGAATTCCTTGTTCTCATTGAAGTTTCAATAAGTTTTCTAATTGAATGGTATAATTGATTAAATAATGCAGCGAAGGGGACGATTGTGCTCTAAGAACAGCAAGACAATTTCTAACACAGTGCTAATCAGGGCGTCGACCGTTTTGAAAGTTGGGGTGGGTGGGGGGGGGACCACATGGAATGGCAATGACCATCTAAGCGGACGCCACCATGGGTTGGCGCGAAGCTTCCCCATGAAAAATTTCAGATTTCATACCCTCTAGATCGCGTAAACGGCACTTGCCAGGCTCAATAGCACCCATCTCATGGTGATTGAGTGAAAGACAGACAAAAAAGTTGTCATTGTGCATACTAAGATGATTTTACCGAATATCACAACATGGTATTTTTTGTATTACCTTTTCTACCATGGCTTTTTGTGGCGTGGGATCCTGGTGTCTACCGAACGGTCTTTGGTGGATCGGAGGGAAAAGCATAGGCGTACGGGACCATTCAATTTTGGGAGCAGAAAATTGTACCCCACTTTAAAGTCAGTCATTGTAAACTACCGGCGCGTGCGAACGCGCGAAAAAAATGCTGGTTTTCCGGCATTTTATATCGAAAAAGTCTGCAAAAAATTCAGACTTTTTGTACTTTGCTTTTTTCCTTCCATTTTTTTTCTTAATCTCAGAAAAACGGGGGGGGGGGGGGGGGAGTCTACCCCCACGGCTTCTGAATTAATCGAGTGAACAAATGTTTCGAAGATTTACATGGTCGCATATCAGCCACCAGACGCCTGAAACAAGCCATTGTTTCGCGAAACACTTTAAAATTATTCAACTTTTGGCTATTCGAATTTTAAATTCGAGAACTCGGTATGAACCCTGGGTAATCCTTCCACTTCGGATCGCGGTGCCCTATTGGTCCAGATTTTCCCATAGGGTCCCGCACCTGGAATATTGGACTTAAGACATTTCCCAACGCGATTATTGTGTTGGTTAGAAACAAAAATTGAATCAGTTTTTGAGTGACACAAAATCGGGCTTGTGCATATTTTTTTAGTAACGTCCACGGGTCCGAAAAGTAGGGGGGGGGACAACTATATGTATCCCCCCACTTTTGAAAGTGGGGGGGACATGTCACCCCCTTCCCCACCTGTTACGCCCATTTACCTATACATGAAAGGCTATACAAGGTGACACTAATTGGTTCTGTTGATAATTGCTGTTTGAAATTGCTTCAAAAACCTACACAGAGTGCTCAACGTGTGGAGCTATGAGATATATTTAGTTCACTAATTATATGGTAGATATATTGAGATATAATTTCGTTAATATACTATAGACATATATATATATTATTATATATATAAGATATCTTCTATTATATTATTATATATATATATATAATTATATATATATATATATAAATAATATTTATTATTATATTATATATATATATATATTATTATATATATATATTATTATATATATATATTATATATCTATATATATATATAAGTTATAATATTTTTGGATATATTTAGGTATATATTGGTAGATATATTTAGTTCCCACTACCTGGGAACTGCAACACCAGCAACGTGATCTATGAAGCCACAGTAGTAACCCCGGACAACGAGAAAACATACATCGGTCTCACAGCAACAACATTCAAACAACGACACGCAGTCCACAAGGCACCCCCCCCTTCCACATACGACTTGCGGCCACAGTACCGAACTGAGCAATTACATCTGGGAACTGAAAGACAATCGAAACGACCACACCATCACATGGAGGATCCGTAGACACGCCTGCTCATACTCGCCACGCACCAAACGTTGCAGCCTCTGTCTCTGGGAGAAATACTATATGATAACAGCCAACAAAGAAACAACCCTAACTCCAGATCCCGACCTCATCTCTTACATGCAGGCACAGAAAGAAGCACCTCCTCGCTCGAATAACGGATGAGCGCCCCCTTGTGACTGCGGGCCCTAGCAACAACCCTGCCGTCCTGGATTTCAAGTGAGCGTATCGACCTATTTGACGTTTGTGCTTTTTCGTTTTCTCGCTTTGTGTAGATTCTGCTAGTTGCTGACGAGCCCTAGGGCGAAACAGTCTGTACAACTTATAATTTTTCTGAATATATCTATTATTATTATTAGTAGTAGTATTATTATTAAATATATATATATTTTTTTCCACCGGTTGAATCACACCAGTGTTTATATCGCGCAACATCCCATGGTTCATTGCCGGAAAAATACAGTACGAAACAATGGGCTTAGGTTCTACTCAGAATGAAGTCTTCCATGATGACATGAAGAATGATACTGATGAAGATAATACGGATGGTCTGAATATGGGACCAGTGCAATGAAGTGAATTTGGTCTGTTTTTTTGGAGAGGCGGCGCCAGACCTATCCAGGTAATCACTCAATCAAAACAACTTATTGGATCTAGAGACGTGTTAACTGTTAGAGAGTCTCGTTTGTAGTTTCTATTGTGGCAGCTTCCTGTCCATATAAGCGTCCACTTAATGTCTTACCTAGTTTAGTTCCGAGTTTTTGTCACAAGTTTCAACTATAGTCAATCCCGTAGAGAAGATGGTGTCAGGTATATCCAGGTTTTTGTTAACTTTGTCCACTTTGCTGTACGTATGGGGATGGTTAGTTTTAAGTAGTCTCATTACATAATCCCGTTCATTCACTAGAATATTTGCTTTATCCAGCTAAGTAAATTTCTAAGCTTCATGCGCCTACATATACAGTCAGTTTCAATTGTTCCCTTATATAAACCCCTGTTTATTAAGTGACAATTTTTTTTTTTTCTGTTGTGTGATGGTATTGTTAGCATTGAATAAGCCCTGTTTTCCTTTGTCCGTAATGCGTAAACTAATGCGTAGGCGTAAACAACGATTTGTGATGTATTTCAACGAAAATGTTTCCATGTGTCCGTAAACGTAATGCGTAATGCGTAATGCGTAATGCGTAATTACCCCCGAACGTCTACATGTGCTTCCGAATTATGCCTTACTCAGCTAACGGGAAATTACCCGACTTTTATAGGCACTTACCACCTAGTTACCCTATGTCGCCTCCAGTCATCTTGTCCATCTTCCCACTTGCTGTTAATTTATCTCTGTATTGTCGTAGCTTGGACAATAGTTTAGGTTGAACTTTTATATTCTGACCGGGCTGAGTGTTTACCATTATGGACATATCCAGAGGTCATTTCTGTTTTTAAGACATTGTTTTGAAACAAAATGACCGAACACTTTCAATCTGGTAATTACATATCTAGATATGCGGTGAGTATTAATCGAAACAAGAAATAAATGTCTTCCTTTCCAGTACTGTTGCGTACGTTTTTATATATATATTAATGAATTAAAAAATTCACGTTTTAGTTTCGATCGTCGTCGACGACCGTTGGCTCACATTACTCTTATCTCGTTTTCGATTTTCGTTTCAGGCATTGTGTTAAAACGATATAAGACCATTTTTTATGCTGGTTTCCATGGTTTGTTTGATTCTGTACTTATGAATAGAATGATGAGCGAATCTGTTCATTGGCATATCTTAACCTCTCTCAGACCAATTACAACAGGAAGTCTCCCTCTCCCGATGAGTGATGACTCCCCTTGGTGAGGTTTTAGTTCGTAGATGCGAACCCATGATAACCGTGGTGGAACAAAAGGTCAGCCATGTCATCTGATATCAGCTGAACACGCAAATTGTTTAACGACTGCGATTGGCCGTTTGTATTGTAAAGAAATCGATTGTACTTCATTGCTAGAATTAGGGATCGGATAATATAATAATAATATAATAATATAATAATATAATAATAGAATAATAATAAAAATAAAAATAATATAATAATAATATATAACAGGTGCTGTAGTACTCAGTTCAGTCCGGGGACCGGACTCCGGGGACACAAGTCCGGACTCAAAGATTCATACTCCGGACTCGTGACTCCAGCTCATCGGATTTCGGTACGTCACAACCTTATTCAGGACTCGGACTCAAACTCGACTCCACCTGTCTGGACTCATGACTCTCGGCTTTTTCAACAGCATGAGCCCAGAGATGATTTCTTTCTCTTGTTTTCGCTTTTCTCGAGTCCTTTGATATTTTCCTTTATATTGTCAATTCGAAGGGTTAGAAGTAGAAGTGTAGGAATTGTTCGAATTTCTTCAATAAATATCAGCCTATTCAGGGTCATTAGTTTTCACAGGCTCTCAGCATGTCCTCAGACGGCGCGCCATAAAATGCACTAAAGTTTTTTAGTTCCAGCAGCACAAAGGCAGAGATAGAAATATAGAGATGCATACTACTACAATGTCACATTCATTGATTCACTCTCTGTTTCCTGTTTCTGTTGAATACTGTGGCGATCTGCCTTGGTGTAGGATTCCGCAAGAAATTGCAGTCCCTCAACGCCGCATGCGTCAAACAGGATACAAGGTTTCAGATGCACCATGTGAGCTATTTTTAGGGGTGGTGTAGATTTGGATGAGGAAGATGGTTTTTCTTGCAGTGAACTCTGTGGTCTAGATTCTTGTCCTATGATGGTTGTGGTACTTGGTGCGTGATGTGAACAAGCAACTGGTTTGGACATTTCGAATTCTTACCCGTCGACGATAACGATGACTGAAAGGGTTGGGGGGTCTTGCATTGACCTGGGAGTATCACATAATAATGTACGTCGATTACCCTATAGCCTAGTTATTTGTACCGGGGTTCTCTTGACCAGATTAAGCCTGATATTAATTACGTATGTTGCCCATGGAGAGTATGCAGTGTGGCCGGAGGAATAGGCTACACCCAAAATCTGTGAGCTAAGATTTCGAACAACTGGTACACACATTCGTCTATGACATGACACCCAAGATGGACTGGCACCAGTTGTATTCAATTACATGTACACATGTTGTGTGAGGGTTATGGTTAGGATAAAGGTGGGTAAGTAGGGTTGACAGAGTAACGTGGAGGTAAGAGCCAGGGGAACATTCAGATGGGGGTTGGGGGTACCAGAGAATGGAACTAGTATTAAAATAATTGGATAGGGTGTGATCATGTGTTGTATGCTGCAATTTATGAACTGTTAGTGAATACAAAACTTTAAGCATGTGTAATGTCCGCATAGAAACAAGAGTTTTTGATGGGGAACCTGTTTGTCAAATTGTGTCAACACGATTGCGGGCGCAGACCCAAATTGATATAGTCACTGGCTCCTCGCACTCATCCACACACTCACTCGGGGATGACATGCCTTGGGAAGGCACCAACCTCATCCACCCAGCCACCTCCGGGCAAGCGACCAGCCTGACCCATCCCCACTCCATGGGGTACCTGCCCCCAACCATGAGCAGCTACGGGGTGACCTGCGAGCGGCCCCAACCCACCAGTTCCTAACATGACGAGACAAGTGGACAGGGTCGTCGCCGTCCGCTGGGAGTGTGTCAAATAGGATAGACTGGCCTCATTGTGAAGACAGTTGAGAAAAAAAATGACAGTCAGTGTTACCCTAACTTGGAATTTGACATTATGGGAGTACGTCGTTAGGCAGAAACATTATTATATAAGTAACAAAAGAATGTGATTGGTCTGGCAGTGAAATACAAGGCCAGACAGAAAGCTCGAGAACTAGAGAGGAGCACAACTTTAAATTTTGAAATTGCTGAAGAATCACATCAGATATCATCTATCCGTACAAATCTTCCGTAGGAAGAAAGCGCTGCAGATTCATGGATAGAATGAATAGTCCGTGGTACAGGGACAGACAACAACAGGGCTTGGACGTTGGACCAGGGTAGGGAAAGGGTTCAGAGCTAATAGGCAGTAGTAACTCAGGGTTGTCTATGTACAGTAAGCTGATATGGAAGTGCATTGACCATCAACTGTGAATATTTGCTGAAAGATAATTGTTATGTGTATGAATCGGTATGCAATCACTTTAGCAATATGCTCATACTCTAAAGGTTTATCAAAGAAACATATGCTAACACTATAGGGTATGCAGATAAATTCTACCTGTTCAACTCATGTAATGCGTTGTAACTTTGGCTTATTTTAATTTCTTCTTCTCGGTCCCTTTTCTGTCAGCTCCAGCTGTTAAAGCGCTTAGAAACGCTGACCCTTAAGCGCTCTAGAAATGTTGGGGGATATTATATTATCATATTATAAAAACAACATTACGTTGTAATTAAGCAATGTGTTCATCATTTGAACGTTTTTCGAAAGTGCTTCAAAATAGTGGTTTTAGAGTGTTGGTGGTCGGGTGGTGGTGTGGGGTAAGAACACTTCTGGTGTCGTGTGGGCTCCTATTCCTAGATACAGTGTCAGTGGTTGTCAGTTGTCGAGAAGCTCTGCCTGTTTGTGAATGATTTGCTGGGCGTTGTTCCATACAACACTGATTAGAACTAGTGGATGTCCCCCCGTAGTTCCCATTACAGTGCAGTTTTAAATTGCCCCCCTAGGTGTACAAAATTACACAATGGACGGCATGGACTCGGACCGGGACCGTTGCCATTGGACCTTGAACTTCGGACTCGGACTCACACTCGGCACTGGAATCGGAACTGGACTCACTTGCTCTGGACTCGGATCTCGGACCGGGACTCACCCTGAGTGGACTCGCTACGCCACAATATAATAATAATAATAATAATAATAATAAATAGTTACGATTGTATTCGCGTTTCACTTAAAGGTGTTCAAATATACTACAGAGGAGCCTGAAAGGCATTTCCAGAAAGGCAAACATCCATGGGGATAATTCCATAATCCAGGATGGGAAACGTAGCTCTTTGAAGCAAAAGAGTCGGGGGGATGTAGGCTAGCGGGGGAGGGAATTTAAGCTAGTCCCCCGGGGGACTCAGGATGTGCGATGTTGCATCAAATTGCATCTTAAGGCCCCGGAATATGCATGAGAATCCGAAGGAGAGGGGGGGGTGGCAGTTGTCTCGTCAATGTTTGCCACGGAGTGGCATGAAAAGATTCGAAACTTATTAACTAAGAGGTCTCGACTTATCTCTGCAAGAGCCATACACTTGAGAGAGGGCGGGCAGATTGCAGCGCATTAGAGTCACTCCTCCTGTGAAAAACTCGTGATTAACTCATACCTGACCTAGTTATAAATGCTATTACTACGGAACGGTAGTTTGGAGATATATTTGCGTCGTGTCGTGAAAAAAACTTGAACACTCTGCCAAAGTATTAGTTCGCCTGTTGGAGATCGTACAGGCTGCAGTAGAAATATTTGTAGAGAAGTTATTCAGGTCGATCTTGGATTGCTTTCGAGCAATAAATCAGCCATGTGGGAACGGAAATCAGTCACGAAAATCGGCCAATTAGTCGAAAAGGCGATGGCATTTAACAAATTCGCGATAGTAACAATCACGGGAAATGTGGGGGTAAACACAGATTCGTGTTAATCACGCTGAATATAACCGTCTTTCAAAGCAGTTTTTTGTAGGCCTACCTGCGCAGATTTGAGTAATTGCTAGGCGTATCTGAAGTGAATCAGTATGGGTTCCGAGATTGAAGGTCTGGCATATACGAGTGGTTGAAGATTAACAGGATTACTCTCTCCCCATCGTCAGATGTAAGATCTGATGTTATCAAGGGGGGAGGGGGTAGAGCAAAAAACCGGGTGGGACACAGAACAAATTACGAATGAAGGGCGCCCCAGCACTCCCGCAGTGGGCAGGGCGTTACCCCTATCACGACTCCACTGAATCTCAATGGAGCGCTCGGAAAAAAACGGGTTAAGCGTGCGCACACTTTGGCATGCTGGGAACAGAGCGGGCGTTTGAGCAAATTGTTCCCGTGACATCGGTTGCTACGTACTTGGGAGTCACGTATCGTGCGCTAAGGAGAAACGGTTTTCATCAAATAATCAAACATGGCTGGAATGGACTTTTAAGGTGGAGAAGAAATCCAAAAATTGCTGAGATTTAATGCTTTTCGCATTTTGAGAACCTCCAGGCAGAATGTGACCGATTTCAGTGGCTTGGGTCGGTCGCTAAAAGCATTGAAGGCCATATGTATTGTTGCGCCTAAGATGTGGATTCCTGCAACGTTAGTCCTGACATTTTTCTCAGTTTTTCAATACATATGGTTAGTGTATGATCATGAGAAATAAGACAGGGGATTGGGCTGGTAAGGTGAACAAGAAATCTATCAAAGCTCTGGAGGACATGACGAAGGAAGCGGGCCGGCAGAATTAATGGAAGATGCTTGCCCACGGGGATGAGGTATATGAAATGAGAGTCAGTAGAGTCCATTTCTTGTGGTACCAAGACCATCCCACGAAGTGGTAAGTTCAGGCCCACCGAAACGCGCACTTCAAATCGTTACCCCTTATCTACCTTAGCAAGCGTCAGGATTTCCATGATGTCTTTCAACTGTTGAATATCTTATCATTAATTATCCTTGCCCATTAGGATTGTTATTGCCTTGGATTTTTTTCCATTATGAAGAGGCTAGTAATGATCTCAATTGAATACTTGTGACCATCTGTGTGTGTGCTTTGTTTTGTATTTCTATGTATAATGTCTGATGACTTCTAACATTGCTTAAACATGTTTGCCATGGTTAAGTAGCCTTTAACCAGCTAACTATTATGCACAAACAGGAATCATTGATCGATGCCGTAACGACATCTTATCTCAAACGTCGCTACGGGTATCATGTCCAGAATAATCTGTTGAGAGAAACAGCTTACCTGTCTGCAGGTCAACGTTGCCACTGGTTGTTTCCAGGTTCACGTTCATCAAACAGATCTTAACTTTGAATGAGTTGCGAAACATAACACATAAGTATACATACTCTTTATGTTTTCTTCAGCCATGACGAAATCGTGCATCTGCTAGCAATCTTGATGTGCGTTCGGTGATAGTGGATTGGTCTCAAAAGTTATACGCAACCAGGCGTCGTCTTCTTTGGTATTACTACAAGTAGTAGTAACGGCCTACTGAGAGCTTTACCAACAGCATGCTCGCATTCTGATTAGAAAGAGAGGTTACATTGTTGGTTGTTGCTTAAAACTATACAACGTATCTCCAGATCAATTTACGGACGGGACATCGGGAGAGTTTAACCGTATGAAGTTTGAATTGAAACCATCTTTTATGACACGGCTATAATGATGAAGGTTAGTTTTGAGGGTATATGTTTGGTAGTATAGTATAGGTATATTGGAGGTCTCATATTACAAGGCAATGTTTATTTTCATTTTAAATGTGAGAAGATTGATTAGATAATGAATTTAGCCGCGCAATAAGGCCTAAGCAATGCTTAGAAAGGCATAGCAGTAACACGATGTACCACAGAACATCGTTGATTATAGGGCAATACTTAGTGTTAGAACAACTATTACAGCGCTGGCCTGTAGCCGTTTCGCGTGAGAATTACCCCCATGAATTATTTGAAAGCCATTCAAACTTGACCCCAAAACAATTAAAAAAATTTTTTTACATTATTTGTCGACGAAGGATTCATCGGTATAAATAACATGAAACTGTCGCGAATGTTCTATTAAATGTGGGCCGCTTTACCTACAGTAGTGGCTAAATGGGCCCCGCCCGTCGTAGAGGCGGGGGTGGGTGTGGACGCTCAAGGGGGAGGGGAGTGGGGGCACTCCAATCTTATTGAAAGTGAAAGTGGAAATTCTGTTCCAAGAATAGAGGGGAACGGCCATAGCGGCACACAGTAAAATGGCGGGGAGTCAATTAATGTCAGCTGTTAAAGAACACTGTTTAAAAGACAGCTGGGTCATTTTTACACCCAAACAAGTAAACCAACTGTTGGGTTTTAAATCCCACAAACCCAACTAGTGGGTCACAAACTGGGTTCAACTTCCATTTGACCCATAATTGGGTTATTTTCGACCCAGCTTGTTTGACCCAAGCCTTTTTAATCCATCAAATTGACCCAGTTTTAACCCAACAAATCCGGACCCAACGAATGGCCCAGCGCCTGGGTTTTAATCCCCACAAACAGCTGTTGGGTCATTTTTTTGGGTTACAAAAATGACCCAAGCAGGTGGGTCTGTCTTATTTGCAAGCTGTTTGTAAAGGTTCAGTCATTGGCCATGTTTAGTCTTCACCTCATTCACTGATCAGCTGCATTCTGTACCTCACGCGCTTGTTGGCACTGGGGGATATTCCCTACTCATTTGACGCATCCAGGACACAGCATACAGGGCAGTCGTTTCCTTTTTCAATGTTGGTGATGGCTGGACCCGGAATAGGAACAACAGACTCTGATGCTACAACCACTGAAGCTGCAGTCAAACCTAAATTGTATGGCAGTAATCCAGACACTCAATAAACAAGGCATGAGTGCAGGCGACATTTTCCTTCATTTCTGTCCAGGAAGAACTTTCGACAAAACTATATGACTAGTCAATTGGAATACTTGCTAAGAATAATTGGCTGGTAACCATAACTTATAACGAGAAACAGCTCCATGCCCAGGGGTGTGGATGATGTGAATACCATGGTTGAAGGGACAACCGTCACAAATGTCAAAAGAGAAACCATCGCAAGTCATGGCTCGGATCAGTGCAAAACCTGGCAGACCATAGTCAAACAGGCAATCAAATCATTCGTCATGGAGCCAGAAGGCAGCCCGGCATCTAGGGATGATATAGTAGAACAGGAGAAACGCGAGGGGACCCATCAAACAATTCGATAAGGAAAGCGTCCCTGAAACATTGAAAACATACTGACACCCTAATGTGCTAGAAAGCCGCCTTAATCATATAGCCTATAGTATATACCTGTGATATGATACGGAACTCACAACGGGAAATATGTGTGAGACCTATAGGACTAAGTAGCAGGAAAACTGAATCCCAATGAACTGCATTGGAACCCCGTGCAGAATCACAACAGCGACAGTATATAACAATAATGTTCTAAATCTCCCAACAAATAAAATAAATTTTGCAGGTTAAAAAATGCTTCTCTCTCTTTCAAACAACCTCTGGAAAATAATCATCCAAGCAGACATAACATAACATCATGTTGATATTTTATGCAAGGGCACCCTGATTGCAAATTATGAAAAACGTTTGTGAAAGCTCATTCAGCTATACTGGTTAATGAGAATAGTAATCTGAATGAACACTTGCAAGGCACTAAAACCCATTTCTCTTCTCCCAACAATATTTAATTTCTTTTTGACCTTGGGAGTCCAACGAGGTATTCAAACAAGTTCATTCAAGTGATTAGCTGGTAGTACCTTGGCTGTGGAAGGTCCTGCAGGACATTACTGATGGCGAAGTCGACTTCTTTTCCTTTCCGCCATCCCCAATGAAAAATGTATCTTTGTACAAAAACTCTGCAGCTGGGGCTACACTGGTTTGGATAGGTGATATCTAGTGCATAAAAGGACTTGAAACAGATAGCCACTGCCTTCAAGGATTGGCACTGGCAGGTAAGGCCACACGCTCGATGCAATGGCGAATGCTTGCGATGGGTGCCTACCTATCCCCAAGATAAGGACAAATGGCTGGGTCCGGTTCTCGTCCTTACTGACTTCTTGGAGATAGTAGGGGTGTTAGTACCTACGTTAAACAAAATGTAAATGCTAACTTGCTTCCAGTTCTTTTACGTAACTGGACAAAATCAACAAAGGTGAATGTGTTTTGAACCAGTGGGAAAACATAGATGGCCTATAGCCATACAGCTCATAATCAGAAGCATTATATCTACACAAGTGGGCTTTCAAAGCTCTAGTCTTGCCTATTTGCCGATCAGAGGTTTTTCTTTTGATGCAGTATTTATTATTGAGTTTCTACACTTTGATATATTCATCAGGTGAATTCCAATCTGCGAAGAAGTGGGAGAGGAATTGTTGGCCAATAATCAAAACTTCATGCTTAATTACACACGGCCAAGAATGTAATCTCATCTTCTCCCATGAGCTTGTACGTAGGGGAGATTCTAACTTCAAGAAAAAAATCATAAACCACAATCAAGCAATTCCAAGCTGGTAAAGTTGGAGGGAATGGTAGCAATAATCACACTTCATCTGTTATAAATTAGTACATTAGCACATTGATTGACCTCTAGTGACCCTGGCGTCCTTCAAAATTTTTGAAACCAAGGGAAGGCTACATCCACAATTTTCCACTGTTGGACAGTGCCATGCCACACACCCCTGTGTGAAACATAGTGAGGAAATGTTTGTTAAATTAGCATAAATTATGCAATTAAACACAGTATGTGACCATTGTGACACTTCGGGAATGTACCCTCAAATATCTCAGAAATTAATGTACCACTTCTCCCAGTTCGTGAATATCTAACTATTCCAACAATATGCATAAAGTATGCAAATTAGCACCTTAAATGACCCTCTGTGACCTTGATCCTACCTTGAAATTTTGCTGGACCAAACTGGTAGCACATTCACAGTTTCATGGAAAATTTACCACAACGATGGAAAACTGCATAAATTGAAATTGACACCTTGAATGAAGTCTGGTGACCTCGACTCTCATCATTATTTTATTGGGATGAAGGTTACACCATGTCCACCAAGTTTCGTAAAAATCCGACTTTATAATTATTTGCAATTAGGGTAGCATAAATCTTTGGCGAAATCTAATCAGTTCATATACTGGCTATCCTATTACTATACGGCCAAACTACATAGCCGTAGGGTCCTAAGGTCGTGGAAATCGTTGCTAACGAGGCAAACAATGAAATACATAAAATGGGCCCATTAGCTTAAATAATAAGATATTCCCAAAATCCAATCAGATCGAGTACAGGCCCCAAACCCTGTGTGATGCTGCCCTGGAAGTTAGCGCATTGCATTACATTCTAAAGATATCTGTTAATGAGAAAGTGTGACACACACACGCAGATTGCACACACACATACACATTTACATTCAGCGAGGACAAAACTTACAAGGCGAGAGGGAGAGCGGGTGGTCCCAAGGGTATACCTCATTGAACAGCCAGTTTGGAAGCTGCAAGTGATGAAAGTACCCAAAATGTATCTGTGTTAAGAAGCATTTTGACCCCATCAGTAATGGCATTCAGCACATTAATTATCTAAAGCAATGTGTACTGAAAAGCATATATTGACTGTCAAGCCCAGAAATTACCTTCGGGGGTCAACTCACTCATTCACTCATGGCGACATATACTTGGAAGGCACCCTAGCAGCACCAACCGCTGCATCCGTACCCTATATGCACCACTGCTTCAGTGACAGTAGGCCACGGCCCCAGCTCGAGTGTCAGAGAAAAGGCCACTTAGCCCCCAAAAGACAATTTGAGGTCAAAATGACCAACATAAGACACTGGCCAGGAATTCCTGAAAACAAACCATTGG
>JAODTK010003376.1:0-11889 GCA_026419785.1 Sclerodactyla briareus | reverse complement strand
AGGGAGAAAGCAAAAGCAAAAGAAGGAGAAGGCCAAGAAAGCAACCAAAGCAAAGCCACAGAGAAAAGGTTCACGAAAACCCCAACGAAGAAAGAGGAAAAGAAGCCGCGGCCAAGACGTCCACGAAGGAGTGTCAAACCAAAGAAAGTCCGTGAAACCAGACGAAGCCTGCAGCGAAGAAGTGGTGGGGCGCGACGAAAGAAGGTGTCGAAAAAAGTGATGGCCACAATTTTGTGATTGTCACATTCGACTACCGGGAAACGGCTCTTTTTAGGCCATCAATATACGAAAGTGAGCACATTCCGCATAGCCCCCAAACAAGCATTGTGTCCTTGTCTTCTTTCTTATTTTTTAATCACACAAAGTTTGGGCATCGTTTGTCGATATACGCACGGATGCCATTTTTCCACATACCGTTGTGGTGTTGGTCGCGTTGTCAATACCATGGCACCTGCAATTCACCCTATCACGACTGCGCAGGTGTAAGCAGTAGTCAGTAGTAGTTAGTACCAATTCTCGCGTCGTGGACTTCTTTTGAACAAAAAAATCTTCCGCACTGCGTTGCCGGTCGAAATCGGTCGGAAAAATGTTCGGATGATATGATAATTATTTCGATAGGGGTCAAGCGTACACACCCCCCCCCCTCCCCATAAAGCTGTGTTATTCACAACATGTATTGTAATTCAGATTGCTTGCTGGTACCATACCCAGCCAAAGCCAGGGTGACGGCAAATTCTCCGAGTTAGATATGATTTTTCGCGACTAGTTTTTTTTTGGGGGGGGGTGGGGGAGGACGGGTCGCTGAAAGGCAGTTGAGAGGGGAAAAAACCCGTTCCAGCCCCGAATCCTGAGACACTTTACTAATTGTGAATCTTATCTAGCCGACTAGTCTTTCCTGGTACGCTGGAAAAGAGGATGGCGCGAGAGGGACTACGCGGTCGGATGTACTATCTGGCGTCGAGTATATGGTATCAATTAATCGTACAATTACCATTAGTTTTTATCGCTTACTTCTAAACCTAAGCCCCTAAAGGTGTTCGAACTGATCCCTTCATGGTTCAGATACTATAGCTGGAGTGATTAAATGCTTATCCGGTCTCGGTCCCTCAAAAAAAAAAAAGACTGCCAGTCAGTTGTATGAAGAATTGTCGCATTCGATATAAAAAAAAAAATGCCATTTTTGTCGCGTAATATCGGTCCAAAAATTGCATCTCCGTTGGTTTTCTACAAAATTGTTTATCCTCGGGATCCAGACATCCCTCGCTAAGTTGGTCGTGGGTGGGCGTCGTTATGTTGGGTGCATTAGCTTTTGGAGCGCTGAATCAGAGATTTTCCGTAGAAATTAAAAACATTTCTGCTGTCGTGCAGTCAAATTCGCATTTGACTAGGGTTAAAACCAGTGCCCACGAGGGCGTTAGAAAAAAAAAAAAAAATTGATTTTGGACGGGGCTGTGATTTTTCCATTCAAACTGTCATATGCAGTGAATTCAAGCAACCTATACAACCGACATAAAATCGCCAACCTATCACGAGGGCAACTAAGTTCGAAGCCTCGCAGCCTAAGATGATCGACCAGAGTGTGAGGCGATCACGAAGATGTCAGAGCCAAAGGTTCCTCGGTGGCAGCAATCAAGACGGCCATGGAAGGCATGGGCGTGGGACGTTACCGCCAAAGAACACCGTCATCAACACAGCGTTGAAGAGAGGCGGTGCGCCACTGGGTTATCAAGCAAGTGAAGAGGTCGGTGTACCGGGACGTTCAAAGACTCGACACAGCACGCGCCGCGCCAGCCGAGAAGGAGAAGGTCAAAAAGCAGAAAGGAGAAAGAGAGGAAGGCAAAGAAGGCGGAGATGAAAAGAAGAAGAAGAAGCTCGAAGCTAAGGAGGAGGAAAGCAAAAGCCAAGAAGGAAGAAGCCAAGAAAGAGAAAGCAAACAAAGCCACAGCCAAAGAAGGAAGTCACGAAAACCCCAACGAAGAAAGAAAGCCGCGGACAAGAGTCCCGAAGGCTTTGTGTAAAACCAAAGAAAGTCCGTGAAACCGAAGAAGCCGGGACAGCGAGAAGTCGGTGGCGCGAAGAAGGTGTCGAAAAAAGTGATTGCCACAATTTTGGGCTTTGTCACATTCGAATACCGGGGAACGGCTCTTTTTAGGGCCATCAAACTACGAAAGTGAGACAGTTCGCATAGCCCACAAACAAGCATTGTGTCCTTGGCTTCTTTCTTCATTTTTTTAATCACACAAAGTTTGGCTCGTTTGTCGTATATACAGCACGATGCCATTTTGTCCCCGATACCGTTGTGGTGTTGGTCGCGTGTTGTCAAACTACAATGGCACCGAAATTCACCGTATCACGACCTGAGCAGAGTACCAATTTCGCGCTTCGTGGACTTTGAAAAAAACATCTTCCGCCCTGCGTTGCCGGAGCGTCGAGAAAAGTTCGGATAATAATTTCGATACGGGTCAAGCTTACCACACACCCACCCCCTCCCCATTAAACGCTGTGGTTATAACAAACATGTATTGTGTAATTCAGATGCATGCGGTGCCATACCAAGCAAAGCCAGGTGAGTTGACGGCAATTCTCCGAGTTCGATCTTAATTTTTGCGTACTATTTTTTTTTTGGGAGGGGGGGGGGGTTGAAGACGGGGTCGCTGAAGGGCAGTTGAGAGGGGGAAAAAACCCGCTACGCCCCGAATCCATGAGACACTTTTACTAATTGTGAATATTATCTAGCCGACTTAGTCTGTCCTGGTCTCGCTTGGGAAAGATGGGATGGGGAGGACTTCGCGTCCGGTGTCCTATCTTGCGTCGAGATATTGTCCTCAATTAATCGTACAATTAACACTAGTTTTTATCGCTTATTTCTCAACCTAATGCCCCCTAAAGGTGGTCGAACTGATCCCTTCATTGTCCAGCTAATATAAGCTGGTGATTACTGCTATACCGGTCGGTCCCTCAAAAAAAAAAGACTGCCCAGTACGACGAATTGTTGCATTCGATTATAAAAAAATGCATTTTGTCGCGTAATACGGCAAATTGCAGCTCCGGTTGGGTTTTTAAAAATTGTTTAATCTCGGGATCCGACATCACCTCTAAGTGGTAGTTGATGGGCGTATGTTGGTGATAGCATTTTGGGCGCTGAATTCAGAGATTTACCGTAGAAAATTAAAACACTTCTGCTGTCGTGCAGTCAAATTGTCGCCTTGACTAGTAAACCCGTGGCACGATGGTCGTAGAAAAAAAATGATTTGTACGGGGTTATGATTTTTTTTGCCATTCAAAGTTCATATTCAGTAATTTCAAGCAACCTACTACAACAAATAATATCGCCACACACCCACTATCACACCCCCCGATGGCAAAACTAAGTTTTCGAAGCCCTCGCATCCTAAGATGAGCGACCAGATTGTGCAGGCTATCACGAGATGCAGAGCCCAACGGTGCTTCGGGGGCAGCAAATCAAGAAGGCCATGGAAGGCGTGGACGTTACCGCCACGAACACCGTCATCAACCAAGGCACCCCACCGGCGTTTGAAGGCCCTGGAGTTCTCAAACAAGTGAAGGGTCGGTGCTACCGGGACGTTGAAGATCGACACAGCACGCGCTAGCAGCCCGCTGCAGCCGAGAAGGAAAAGGTCCGAGAACAGAAGGAGAAAGAAGAGGAATGCAATACTGCGAGAGTGAAAAGAAGAAGAGCTCGAAGCGAAGGAGAAATCAAAGCCAGAAGGAAAGTGTGCCAAGAAACCAACCAAAGCCAAGCCAAAGAAGAAAGTCACGAAACCCAACGAAGAACCCGCGCCAAGAAGTCCCCGAAGGCTGTCCAAAAACCAGGGAGTCCCGTTAAAACCGAAGAGGCCTGCAGCGAAGAAGTCTGTCGGCGCGAAGAAGGTGTCGAAAGTGATTGGCCACAATTCTGTGCTGGTCACATTCGAATACCGTGAAACGGCTCTTTTTATGGCCTCAAATATACGAACGTGAGCACATTCCGCATATCGGCCCACAAACAGACAAGCATTGTGTCCTTGTCTTCTTTCTCATTTTTTAATCACCCAAAATTTGGCTCGTTGTCGTATATACAGGCATGGCGATGCCATTTTCCCCGATACCGTTGTGGTATTGTCTCGTGTCAACACAAGGCACCTCAATTCCGTATCACGACTGCGAAGTACCAATTTCTCGCTTCGTTGACTTTTGAAAAAATCTATCGCCTGCGTTGCCCGTCGAAAAAGTTCGGATAATAATTTCGATACGGGTCAAGCTTACCACACTCCCCCCCCCTCCCCTAAGCGTTGTTATTCACAACATGTATTGTAATTCAGATGCATGCCGGTACCCTACCCCTCAAAGCCAGTGACGCCATCACTCCGAGTTAGATCTTATTTTTCGCGTACTATTGTTTGGGGGGTGGGTGGGGAGGGACGGGTCGCTTAAGGGCAGTTGAGAGGGGTAACCCGTAAAGCCCCGAACCTGAGACACGTTCACTAATTGTGAATATTATCTCAGCCGACTAGTCCTGTCCTGGTCTCGCTGGAAAAGATGGATGGCGAGGACTACGCGTCCGTGTCCTATCTGCGTCGAGTATATTATCATTATCGTACAAATTACCACTGTTTTTTATTCGCTTACTTCTCAACCTAATGCCCCGAAAGGTGTTCGAACTGATCCCCTCATTGTTCCAGCTACTATAAGCTGTGATTACTGCTATCCCGGTCGGTCCCCCCCAAAAAAGACTGCCCGATTACTATTTGTGCACTCGATATCAAAAAAAACTGTCATGTTTGTCTCTAATATCGGTCAAAATTGCCTCTCCGGTTGGGTTTTCTACAAAATTGTTTACTCCTCGATCCAGACATCCTTCTCTAAGTGGGTTCGTGTGGGCGTTATGTGGTGAGAGCATGTGGGGCCGCTGAATTCAGAGATTTCACTAGAAAATTAAACCTATTCTGCTGTCGTGCGTCCAATAATTCGCACTTTGACTAGTAAACCCGTGCCCACGATGGCATTAGAAAAAAATGATTTGTCACTGGGTCTGGTGATTTTTTTTTTCCATTCACCTGTCATCTTCAGTTAATTCAAGCAACCTTCTACACCCGACATAATATCGCCAACCTAATCACGATGACAACTAAGTCTTCGAAGCCCTCGCAGCCTAAGATATGACCAGATGTGCAGGCGTCACAAAGATGTCAGAGCCCAAGGTTCTTCGGGTGGCAGCATCACGCAGGCCATGGAGGGCATGGGCGTGGACGTTACCGCCAAGACCACCGATCATCCAACCACAACGCGTTGAAGAGATGGGTGGGGGGGGTGGCCACTGGAGTTCTCAAGAAGCAAGTGAAATGGGGTATGGTGCACCGGACGTTCAAGATCGACACAGCCCGCGCCGCTGCAAGCCGAGAATGAGAGGTCAAGAAGCATAAGTAAAGAGAAGGAAGGCAAGAAGGCGGATAGTGAAAAGAAGAAGAAGCTCGCAGCGAAGGCGAAAGCAAAGCCAAGAAGGAAAGCCAATAAAGCAACCAAAGCCAAGCCGAAGAAGAAAGTCACGAAAAGCCCAACGAAGAACCCGTCGGCCACAATCCACGAGGCGGCAACCAAGCAGCCGTGAAACCGAAGAACCTGCAGCGAAGCAGCGGTCGGGGCGCGAAGAAGGTGTTCGAAAAAGTGATTGGCCCACAATTTTGTGCTTGTCACTTCGAATACCGGGAAAAAAAACGGCTCTTTTTAGGGCACAAATATCGAAAGTGAGCGCACTCCGCATAGCCCACAAACAAGCCATGTGTCCTTGTCTTTCGTTCTCCTTTTTTAATCACACACAAAGTTTTGCTCGTGTGTCGTATATACAGCACGAATTCAATTTTTTTTCCCCGATAACCGTTGTGGGTGTTGGTCGCCGTGTCAACTACATGGCACCTGGCAATTCCACCGGATCACGACTGCGCAGTACCAGTCTCTCGCTTCGTGGACTTTTGAAAAATCTTCCGCCCTGCGTTGCCGTTCGAAAAGTGCGGATAATAATTTCGATACGGGTCAAGCTTACCACACCCCCACCCCATCACATAAAGCTGTTGATTATTCAACAAAGGTATTGTAAATCAGATGGCCGAGGTACCATACCAAGCAAAGCCGGGACGGCAATCCTCCGAAGTTCGAATAATATTTTTCGCGTACTATTTTTTTGGGGGGGGGGGTGGGGAGGGACGGGTCGCTGAACGGGCAGTTGAGAGGGGAAACACGTACAGCCCGAATCCCTGTGACACTTTTACTAATTGTGATATTATCTAGCGACTAGGTCTGTCCTGGCTCGTTGGAAAAGATGATGGGGAGGACTACGCGTCGGTGGTCATATCTGGCGTCGAGTATATTGTTCAATATCGTACAATTACCACTAGCTTTTATCGCTTACTTCTCTACCTAATGCCCCTAAAGGTGTCCGAATGATCCTTCATTGTTAAACTACTATAAGATGGTGCATTTATGCTATCCCGGTCCTGTTCCCCCAAAAAAAAGAAGACTCTGCCCAGTATGACAATTGTTGCATTCGATTTATAAAAAAAAAATGCCATTTTGGTCGCGGAATATCGGTTCAAAAATTGCTCTCCGGTGGGTTTCTACAAAATGGTGTAATCCTCGGGATCAGGCATCTTCTCTAAGTTGGTCGTGGGGGCGTTATGTTGTGATATGCTATTTTGGGCGCTGAATCAGAGATTTCCCGTAGAAACTTAAAACATATTCTGCTGTCGTGCGGTAAAAATGCCGCACTGAATAGTAAAACCCGTGCCCAAGATGGCGTAGAAAATTGATTTGTCCGGGGTCTAGTGATTTTTTTTTTATTCAAATGTTACATTGCAGTAATTCAAGCAACCTTCTACACCCGACATAATATCGAACTATCAGATGGCAACTAAGTCTTCGAAGCCCTCGCAGCCTAGGATGATCGACCAGATTGTGCAGGCGATCACGAAGAGTCAGAGCCCAAAGGTTCTTCGGTGGCAGAATCAAGAAGGCCATGGAAGGCATGGGCGTGGACGTTCCCGCCAGAACACCGTCATCAACACCGCGTTGAAGGAAGGGGGGGGCCACTGGCGTTTCTCAAACAAGTATGAAGGGGGTCGGTGCTACCCTGGGACGTCAAGATCGACGCAGAAACGCGCCGCTGCAGCCGAGAAGGAGAAGGTCAAGAAGCAGAAGGTGAAAGAGGCGAGCAAAGAAGGCGGAGAGTGACAAAGAAGAAGAAGCTCAACGAAGCGAAGGCGAAAGCAAAAGCCCAAGAAGGAGAAGCCCTACGAAAGCAACCAAAGCCAAGCCAAAGGAGAAAGTCACGAAAAACCCAACGAAGAAAGCCGCGGCCAAGAAGTACGCGAAGGCTGTCAAACCAAAGAAGCCGTGAAACCGAAGAAGCAGGCAGCGAAGAAGCGGTCGGCAGCGAAGGAGGTGTCGAAAAAGTGATTGGCCACAATTTTGTGCTGTCAATTCGAAGACGGAACGGCTCGTTTTTAGGGCCATCAAATAAACGAAAGGAGCACATCCGATAGCCACAAAAAAGCATGTGTCTGGTCATCTAGGTGGCTATTTTTTCATCACACAAAATGGCTCAGTTTGTCGTATATACAAGCAAACGATTGTCCATTGTTTCCCCGAGACCGTTGTGTGCTGTTGGTCGCGTGTCAACAACAATGGCACCTGCATAACCGTAAACGGGACTGCGCAGTACCAAAGTTTTCTCGTTAGTGGACTTTTGAAAAAATCTTCCGCCCTGCGTTGCCGCTCGAAAAAGTTCGGATAATAATTTCGATACGGGTCAAGCTTACCACACCCCAAACCCTCCCCAAAGCTGTGTTATTCACAACATGTATTGTAATTCAGATTGCATGCGTACCATACAGCAAGAGGACGGAATTCTCCGAGTTAGATATTATTTTTCGCGTAATATTTTTTTTTTGGGGGGAGGGGAAGTGAGGGGAGGGACGGAGTGAGGGGCAGTTGAGGAGGGGAAAACCGTACAAGCCCCGAATCACTGTGGACACTTTTAATACTTGTGAATATTATCTAGACGACTGGTCTGTCCTGGTCTCGCTTGGAAACGATGGATGGCGGAGGACTACGCGTCGTGTCCATTCTGGCGTCGAGTAAACATTGGATCAATTAATCGTACAATTAACACTAGTTTTTATCGCTTACTTCCCAACCTAATGCCCCTAAAGGTGTGCGAACTGATCCTTCATTGTTCCAGCACTATAAGCTGGTGATATGCTATTCCGGTCGGTCCCCCAAAAACAGACTGCCCAGTATGACGAATGGTTGCATAGGGATAAAAAAAATGACCATTTTGTCGCGTATAATCGGTCAAAATGCATCTCCGGTTGGGTTTTTCTACAAATTGTTAATACTCGGGATCCAGACATCCTTCCCTAAGTGGTCGTGGTGGGCGTTATTTTGGTGATAGCATTTTGGGCGCTGAATTCAGGATTCCGTAGAAATTAAAAACATATTCTGCCTGTCGTGCAGTCAAATTCGCACTTGACTAGTTAAATAACCGTGCCCACGAGGGCGTAGAAAAAAAATTATTTGAACGGGGTTAGTGATTTTGTTCCATTCAAACTGTCATATTCAGTTTAATTCAAGAACCTCTACACCCGACTAATATCGCACAACACCTATCACGATGGGCAACTAAGTCTCGAAGCTTAGCAGCCTAAGATGATTCGACCAGATTGTGCAGGCGATCACCGAAAGATGTCATAGCCCAAAGGGTCTTTCGGTGGCAGAAATCAAGACAGAAGGCCATGGAAGGCAGGGGCGTGGACGTTACCGCCAAGACCACACCGTAATCAACACCGCGTTAGAAGAGAGGGGTGGACACTGGAGTTACAAACAAGTGAAGGGGGTCAGGTGCTCAGGGGCGTTCAAGATCGACACAGCACGCGCCGCTGCCAGCGAGAAGGAGAAGGTCAAGAAGCAGAAGGTGAAAGAGAGGAAGGCAAAAAGCGGGAGTGAAAAGACGAAGAAGTCGAAGCGAAGGAAGAAAGCAAAAGCCAAGAAAAGGAGGCCAAGAAAGCAACCAAAAGCCAAAGCCAAGGAGAAAGTCGCGAAAACCCCAACGAAGAAACCGAGGCCAAGAAGTACGCGAAGGCTGTCAAATCAAAGACATCCGTGAAACCGAAGAAGCCTGCAGCGAGAAGTCGGTCGGCGCGAAGGAGGTTGTCGAAAAAAGATTTGTGATGGGGCACAATTTTGTGCTTGTAACCCACTCTCGCCCCGAAATACCGGGGAAAACGGCCTTTTCGGAGAAGACTTCAAATAGACCCGAAAAAAAAAAAAAAAAAAAAAAAAAAAAAAACCAAAAAAAAAAAAAAAAAAAAAGTGAGAACCATTCCGCATAGCCCACAAACAGCATTGTGTCCTGTCTTCTTTCTTCATTTTTTCAATCACACAAAAATTTGGCCTCGTTTGTCGTATAACAGCACGATGCCATTTTTTTCCCCGATACCGTTGTGGTGTTGGTAGCGTGTCAACTACAATGGAACCTGCAATTCACCGTACACGACTGTGCAGTACCAATTTCTCGCTTCGTGGACTTTGGAAAAAATCTTCCGCCCTGCGATGCCGGTCGAAAAAGTGCGGATAATAATTTCGATACGGGTCAAGCTTACCACACCCCCACCCCTCCCATAAAGTGTTGTTATTCACAACATGCTTGTAATTCAGCTGCATGCGGTAACATCCCAGCAAAGCCAGGTGACGGCAATTCTCCGAGTTAGATATATTTTTCGCGTACTAATTTTATTTTTTTTTGGGGGGGGGGGTGGGGGAGGGAGGGTCGCGAAGGGCAGTGAGAGGGGAAACCCGTACAGCCCCGAACCTGTGACAATTTACAATTGTGAAGATATCTAGCCGACAGTCTGTCCGGGTCTCGCTTGGAAAAGAGGGATGGCGGAGGACTACGAGTCGGTGTCCTATCTGGCGTCGAGTAATATTGTATCAATAAATCGTACAATTACCACTAGCTTTTATCGCTTACTTCTCAACCTAATGCCACTAAAGGTGTTCGAACTGCTCCCTTCATGTTCCAGCTACTATAAGCCGGTGATTAACTGCTATCCGGGTCGGTCCCCCCAAAAAAAGACTGCCCAGTATGCGAATTGTTGCATTCGATATGAAAAAAAAAATGCCATTTTTGTCGCGTAATATCGTCAAAATTGCATCTTCGGTTGGGTTTTCTACAAAAATGTTTAATCCTCGGGATCAAGACATCCTCTCTAAGTGGTCGTGGTGCGCGTTATGTTGGTGATAGCCTTTTGGGCGCTGAATTAAGAGATTTCCCGTAGAAAATAAAAACATATTCTGCTGTAGTGCAGTCAATCGCACTTGATTAGTAAAACCCGTGCCCACGCTGGCGGTAGAAAAAAAATTTGTCCACGGGGTTAGTGCTTTTTTTTGTCATTCAAAACTGTCATATTCAGTTAATTCAAGCAAACATACTACACCACTACTATCGACCAACCTATGCACGATGGAAACTGCAGTCTTCGAAGCCCTCGCAGCCTAAGATGATCGACCAGATGGTGCAGGCGATCACGAAGCTGTCAGAGCCCAACGTGTTCTTCGGCGGGCACGCAATCAGAAGGCCCTGGAAGGCGTGGACGTTACCGCCAAAAACACCGTCATCAACACGCGATTGAAGAGAGGGGTGGCCAGGAGTTCTCAAACAAGGAGGGGGTCGGGTGCTACCGGGACGTCAGATCGACACAGCCGCGCCGCTGCAGCCGAGAGGAGAAGGTCAGAAGCAGAAGGAAAAGAGAGGCAGTGCAAAGAAGGCGGAGAGTGAAAAGAAGAAGAAAGCGCGAAGCGAGGGAAAGCAAAAGCAAGAAGGAGAAGGCACGAAGCAACCAAGCCAGCCAAAGAAGAGTCACGAAACCCCAACGAGAGAAAGACCGCGGCCAAGGAGTCCACGAAGGCTGCCAACCAAAGGAGTCCGTGAACGAAGAAGCCTGCCAGCGCAGAAGTAGGTCGGCGCGAAGAAGTGTCGAAAAAAGTGATTGGCCACATTTGTGCGGTCACATTGAATACCGTGAAACGGCTATTTTTAGGGCCATCAAATACACGAAAGTGAGCACACTCCGAATAGCCCACAAACAAGCCTGGTGTCCTGTCTTCTTTCTTCATTTGTTATCACACAAAATTTTGCGCTCGTTTCTCGTATATACAGCACGATTCCATTTTTCCCCGATACCGTTGTGGTATTGGGCGCGTGTCACACCAAAGGCACCTGCAATTCACCGTATCACGATTGCGCAGCTAACAATTTTCTCGCTTCGTGGGGACTTTTGAAACAATCTTCCGCCCTGCGTTGCCGGTCGAAAAAGTTCGGATAATAATTTCGATACTGGTCGCTTACCACACCCACCCCGCCCCAATAAAGTGTTGTATTCCCACACACATGTTGATTCAGATGCATGCTGTTACATACCAGCAAGCCAGTGACGGCAATCCTCCGAGTTAGAGATTATTTGTTCGGCATATTTTTTCGGGGGGGGGGTGGGGGAGGGACGGGTCGCTGAAGGGAGCAGGTTGAGAGGGGAAACCCGTACAGCCCCGAATCCCTGAGACACTTTCACTAATTTTGAATATTATCTAGCCGAGTAGTCTGTCCTGGTCTCGATTGGAAAAGATGGATGCGGAGAGGGACTACGCGTCCCGGGCCGATCTGGCGTTCGAGTCATATTGTATCAATAATCGTACAATACCACTAGTTTGATATCGTTACTTCTCAATCCTAATGCCCCTAAAGGTGTTCGAACTGATCCCCTCATTGTTCCATACTATAAGCTGGTGATTAAATGCTATCCGGTCCCGGTCCCCAAAAAAAGCTAGGACTGCCAAGGTATG
>JAODTK010003367.1:0-19658 GCA_026419785.1 Sclerodactyla briareus | reverse complement strand
TATACTAGCGATACCAAGAAGGATCGAATTCCTGTGGGAATGTTGCCCAGTAGAAACAAGTAAGTGAAAAACCGAAAGGGACCCCCCCCCCCCCCCCTATTAAAATCTATAGTTCAAGCAAAGCGACCCAGAAAAAAGGTCAATTAATGTCATTTAGGTTGATCGGCAGTCTCGCCAATTTTTCCTGATTTTGCTACGATTGCGTGTCCGTTAACCAATTGCAACTAGGAAAGGTCTACCAAAGGAACTAGATGGGGCAAAGTGAGAGAAAGAATTTTCAAACACTGAAAAGCAAAAATTGACGAAATCCCCTATTTTACACTTGCCGGACTTTCACAAAATTTGTACTACGTACAGATGCGTCGATCTAGGAATCGGTGCGGTACTATTGCAGGAAGATAATGGGACGTTTCCTGTAGCCGTCGCAGCATGTGAAATTGAATAAGGACAGCACTCCTACATCATAATAGAGAAGGAGGTTAGCGATAATTTGGGCAATCAGAAGTTCCAAACCTATTGTATGGTCGAGCATTTGTGATTCAAATGATCACGTGAGCAGATCGCAAATTGCAAACCTTCCGTTTCAGAATAGAGGTAATTTAAAGATCGAGACAATGCGGGGCAGATTACAGGAGCAGGATCTATTAGGATGTGTGAGCAGGGCTGAGAATAGGGTTAGAGTGAACAGGAATAGATATGAGTGAAAATAGAGGGGCGAGTTTTAGTTAGAAAAAGTAGAAGGCCTAATTTGTTTAGTTACGTGGCATGGGCTACCAAGGAGCTATATATGTGATGCATGATAGTGTCGAGGAGAAAATGAAAGTATGGCATTTTTTGAAGAGGGGAGTTAATTTTGTGATGATTGTATTTAAAAACGACTGAATCGCACACGGTCAAAGGTTGGTTGGAGGTCAAGTGTCGGGTACCGTTTGGGGCCTAGGGATGTAGTATTAATTGGACAATAAGTAGAGGTTGTATTATCCTGCGCGGAGCGTGCTGATGGGCTGATTGAATTGAGGATTTACACTTAGAATAACATACCAAGTGGGCCATGGTTCTAAGTTAGGAGAGCTGGAAACTAGCGAGCCCAGGTTAAGTGGGGCCCTTGTTGTCCAGCCGTTCTCGTAAGCGCGTCGGGTAGTACGTGGTCTGAGAGGAAGGGGCATGGGTCTGTTGTACTGGAAATGCCGCCATAGGCAAATAGTGCAATTGTCGGCCAGTTTCTGGGAGTTCCTGGTTAGATGTCTGGTGTTCGTCTATTGGTGTGACTGGAGAGAAGGGGCCACCGACATGGACAGCTGCTATGATGCGAAAGAGGATAGTTAGTCATTATTCATTCACTCACCTTCTCCCGAAGCCTGGAGCTCTTTACTTGGGGGTGACAGGGAACGGCCAGACGGCTCTGATGTGTCTGATGCTGGGAGACGCCGGGGGATGGGTTCTCTTGTGTGACGTACGGGTTGATGCCTGGTTATCGTTCTAACCCCTAACACCTGAACTTGACCTGTTTCAGTTATGAACATTATATATTTATCATATGTGAGGAATGACAGTTTAAGTAAGGAGCCGGTGGTTGAGCTGCAAATGTAAGGTTAGGATTAA
The DNA here is from genome assembly GCA_026419785.1 of Sclerodactyla briareus. NCBI lineage: Eukaryota > Metazoa > Echinodermata > Holothuroidea > Dendrochirotida > Sclerodactylidae > Sclerodactyla > Sclerodactyla briareus. The sequence goes on along the minus strand of JAODTK010003367.1, from coordinate 18,056 downwards.
ATAAGGTGACGACTGGTCGTGAAGAGTATGAATTGAAATATTTTTACACTTGCATCATCAAGGAGGTGCGTAACTAAATAATAAATTGGTTCAAGTCATATATCACTATTCCCAGTTTGCTGTTGTGTTGCTGGGGCCAAGTGCCGAGAACCTGGGCATGTAAGGAAAACCTCAGGAGAACTTATCCACATAGTCCTTGGGTAGACGGACCATTTGGGGTTTCGGGCATTTTTGGCTAAGGCCAGTTTGGGCCCATTATATGACATATAGCCAAAATCTGTGTCGCCTACAAATTTTGTTGCACAGTTGCTGATGTTCGGTAATAATGATGGTCTAATAGCAGAATGTCAAGGGGTTGTAGGACCACAAGACCCAGTGTGGGTCCTGGGGCCTATCATCGTTGTTATGCGGTGTTCAAGTCTTTGTTAAATACATATTTTTCCAAGAAAGTTCATGGTTGGACATAAGTGATTTTTTCGTTCGTTAAGGCGCATGAGCTTCGGGATTATGCTCTGCTATATATGTACCAGGGTAATACTAAATGATGATGTGAAGTAGGCAAACTTGCTTAAAGTTTGGGTGCAACATTGCGACAGTTGGTATACTTGTGGTAAACGTCACACAATGCGCACTTGGGCTCGAGGGCCAATTTAGGTTGGTAAGAAGTGAGTGAAACTTTATTCCATCCCAAAAGGGAGAAAATTATAAACAAGTCCTAAATACTTGAATTCAGTAACGCTTTCACCTGATAATCGGTGCATTGATGGGATAATGCTCTGCAACAGAACGAAATCAACAATTATTTCTTTGGTTTTTAGGAACTATCAATGAAAAAGGAAGTTGGTCTCACACCACGCTGCAGCCTCGCAATAGATGCGTTGTAATATAACGTCTGTGAGAGGCGGATTAGCTCAGTCGGGAGATCTACAGATGTAAAAACAATTGATTTCGAGTTCGGAGCCCATTGGAAGCCGAGGACTTTTCCGCAGTGCTTGTGGACAAGCATTGTCTCCTGAACTCACCCACGGGTAAGGTGGGTACCTTGTGAGGGCGGACTGTAAAGAGTCGTGAGCGCTATTGTGGCTGTCCCTATTGAGAAGTCCCCGGGGACACGATTGAAGTGATGTACTGAATGGTGGTCGGGAGCGACAAGCCAGAAAGAAAAAGCGTGCTATCTAGGACGGGTTGCTGACAAGTCACCAATGATCAGGGTAATATCTGTAAAGCGCTTGAGCAAGTCTTCGACCTGGAAAAGCGCTATATAGCACGAGATATTATTATTATTATTTGTTCATGCACAGACTAACAATAGCGTAGCATCTGCATATTTAAAACATATACATTTATCGTTAAAGTTCATTGGAGGGCAAGCAGTCCCCCCACTAGGGTGGAATTGCTTTGGTGCGCCCAAACAGTCATTCTCAATTGAGGATGTTAGATCAAACTTGGACACAAGTCTTGGGACCCGAAAACGATGTTGAAAATCTTTGTGACAATCAAGGTCGAAGGTCGTTAAAGAGGCACTATATGCCATCATGTGTAAAATTTCATAATGTTTCTCCCGAGATGTTCTTTTCAGTTTGCAGATTTGGATGCAACATCATATAGTGCCGGTTAGATAAAAAAACAGTAACATGTCGGACGAAAAGAAGACTAAACAGTCAGTTTTCGATGGATTTGGCGCAAACTTTGGACCGAATGTCATCGTTTGGAAAACAGTTTGACATATGAAGGTAAAGGTCTTAGGTCCTTAAAGGGGAACAATTAGGCCCACTGGGTGAATTGCCTTTTTTCGCTCGCAATGACGTTTCAATGGCATGTTGACCCCCAAACCAAACCAAGCACAAAAGTCGTTACAGGGGTACATTGGGGCGGAGCTACAGCATCATCGCTGCTCTATCTGTTTATTAATAATGATAATATTGAAAATGTCACGGCATACTTCTTTTCCTGGGGGTATGCGTTTCACTTATGTGGGGACACTGTCGACGAAACAAATCGATGGAAAATGTACCGAATCCCTTCGAAAGCAAAATTTATAATGTGACTAATACTAGGAATAGGCCCAGTCAGGTCTAAATCGGCTATTCAACAATAATTGAAGGATAAGAAAACGGGGAGTCAGTTTTGTTGTATTGTTTTTGCGTCGTGGAAATACATCGCAAAAGTCTATGGTTAATTGGTGTTCAGGACTTCTTTCCAGTACGATATTTCCGTGGGAGTAGTAAGCGTGCTTGTGCCGTTGCGGCCTCTAAAACTCGAGGCTAGGTCATCACTGATGTCGTGAAGTACATAGAGAAACGAATTGGACTTTCGACCTAACTGGATCAGCGTTGTGCACTGGGTGCTTGCCCTATTAACACATTGTAGTAGATAAATCGAATTGAACTGCGAAACTGGGTCGGATTTGGACCGCGTTCAGTGCGAATAGTCCGATGTTTCGACCACAATTGAAAAACACACCAAGTGGGTCCATGAGCACCCAAGTGGAAACGGTTCGGTAGACTATCTCTTGCGGATTTCCAGAATCATGTGCCCGAGTAGCGAGACACCATCGGGCAGCGACACCGATCCAGGGAAGAGGACAGAGGAACCATCAGGACGAATAGCTGGCTGATAGTGCGGATTGTGTGATAGTGGTTTTCGTTAACGTCGCCGGCAATCGTCCGTTTGCGACAACCATTCGCCGCTACGTTCGCCGCCGCCGCCAAGCTGCAGGTATTTCATTCATCTAACTATTCAAGTATTGTACAGAGGTGAATTTATACTGATGTATGCTGCGTTGGGCTACAGCGGCATGCTATTTCCAGCAATATTAGACATAGTAAAGCATCACAGTTATTGTGAGGAGTAGGAGAGGTAGCGTTGTTTTAGTGTTCCTGGCCCATTTGGTCTTTCCACCAAAACGAACTAAGACAGTGCAGGCGGGTAAACCGCCCGACGTGTACTCCCCGCAGAAAATGGCCTTTGTGGACATTGTTTGAAAGGGAGTTTATGTCCATTGGACCTCTGGTTCTGGTGACTTCGAAATGCCTACCTGTTGTTCCAGAACAACTGTAGTTCATATTCTCCAAGTTCCGTTCGAATCTGACAAAAATCTCGAATTTTTTTTTTGAAAACGCAAAAATTTGACCTTCTGGTGACCTTGAAATTACCGTCATGGTTTTGGGGGACCATTTTTTGTCCCCACCCACCAAGTTCATGTAATTTGGACCAACTCTGTCTGTCGTTCAAACCTGCATAACAGAGGGCAGCAAACATGCAGTGATGCACACTTTGAAACTATCGAGATGTGCTAGGAACCAGACATGTGTACCAAGTGTAAGATCATGGCTAGAGCGTTTAAAGAGTTATGCCCTAACGCCTAAAGTTTCCGGAGGCGGCGAAAGTCGCCTAAATTCCCCGAACATTACCGTGCGGGGATATAATGGCTCTTCACCCAAAACCAGAAAGTACTCTTGGTATAGACTACTTGGTCAGGTCGAAGGTCATCTGAGGTCAATAGAGGTGATATTATGATACATTCAGTATGCTTGACCTGACCCCACTCTAGCGGATGAAACGCAAAACTAGGTAGTGCCGTGTCTCATACTGAGATACTGGGTGCATGGTCCCCATTTTTTTTTTGGACCCGGGCCTACACCAAAGATGAGAGGGTGTCAAAGTCTGAAAACCTGTGAACACGTAAGGCCATAATGCTCGTTCCAATCAAGTCGACATTTGATGTGCAGACTTGACGCTGAGGGTACAAGAACCCCGATTGTTGTTGGTATTGTTTCGGGTAAGGAATGATAGATGGGATGGGATGTGATGTTCACGATAATATGTGTTTGTGAATACAGTTGTACCTTAACTAGTTTTGGCCAAATTATCGCATGGTCTGACACACTGACCCTCAATGCCCCCCCATCTGGATGAATCAAGCTCATACTTGATGTGTGAATATCCCATATAGAGTGCATCAACCCTATTGTTTTGGGGTCTGGTCAAAGGTCACCTGAGGTGACAGAGGTCAAAGCCCTGATACAATAGGTGAACACGGATTAAAGGTCTATAATGTTTCATCAGATCAAGCTGGTACTTGTTTCACAGCTTTCTTCTGAGGAGTGCAACACGTGCTTCTCTTGTTTTGTCAGAGGAATCTGTGAAGTCATGACAGTATGTATGTATGTATTTGTAGGTATGTATGTAGGGATGTAGTAGTATGTATGTAGGTATTATGTATGATTGTATGTATGTATGTTGCACTATGAACATGGGCGCGTCACGGGGGGACGGGGGGGACATGTCCCCCCCAATATTTTTGGTGGAGGGGAACATCATATCAAATGTCCCACCCCCCCAATATTTTGCGGAACTGGTGGAAAAAAATCCTATAATCATATGTACAAGGACTGCCATAACAAGGGTTAACTATATTTCTTATCAGATTGCTTAAATTTGATTTGGTGAGAAGGCCGAAGCAAAAAATTCGCGTGCCGCGCTGTATCAAATATGACTTTCCCATACGTGCCATAGGTGGGTGAAAATACGGTAGGCCACTAAGGAGATTTGGTTTGGGACGGGTCATGTTGCAACCCCCTCCCCACTACAACAACGCTGAAAACCAACTGACATTTTCTTAACACTGCACACACCACTACCAGAGTTGAGTCTACTTCTGATCCTTTTTGTCAGACTGCAGCATGGCTTTGCCAGAAGATGGCACGCTATATGCCAACGAAAAACAACAGGGCAAGTGGCGGCACCATTACTATGGAAAGTTTACGTGCTGACGTAGACAATCTGAAGACGCGATTCGGGGCGAAACGATGATGGACATGAAAATTCTGAGACGAAAAGTTTAAACGGGAACAAATCTGAAAAATGACCGAATATGCTGACGGCTTAGTTCCTTTTAATCAACATGCCCGAAAATATGCATAATTTTCCATGACCGTGATGTTCAGCAAATTCTTAAGATGCGAGCAAACTTTACCAATCCAATTGGAAGGGTCCTCGATACAGGACCTCGAAACTATGGGGGCTATGGAAGGAAGGGAGGCCACGATGAAGAAATGTAAGAATTGACATCATCAGTTTTCGGAAATTATTGTCAATTTCAGTGATTGATGCTACTGCCATAAGCCCGGGAAGTGACCCTTTCTGCAATCTGGGTTCGGGGAACGGGGGTTTGTAAGGATGTTGGTGGCGCCGATTCTAATGAATGAAACATAGATCAGTTCCGTCAAGAGCGTTTCTTGAGATATAAATTTCGGGAATTTATTGTCAATTGTCAGGATGTTGCTTACGGTCATAGACCCGGGAAAGTCTCATTTCGGCAATATCTGGGGGTTCGTAAGGATCAAAATTTCCTGTTACCCTACGCGTCCACTTATGGTTGCCCGAATTGTAGGAATTAAACATCATTCAGTTCCTTCAAGAACGTTTCTTGAAAAATAATTCTTTGCAATTCATTGCGAATTTTTGGGGAGTTGCTAATTGCCATACGGACCAGGAAATGCCGTTTCCGGCCATCTGGGGGTTATTAAAACGAGAATTTCCTTGACTACGCGTCCACTGATGGTGGCCCGAAATTGTAGGATAAAAATCGAAACAGGTTCTTCAAGAAGGTTTCTTGATATATAAATTTCTGAAAATTTTGCCAGTTTAGAGACGTTGCTCATGCCATACGGTTCGGGAAGTGCCGTTTTTTCTGCAATCTGGGGGTGTCTGGACAACCGAAAAGGTCCTTGTACCCTGACGCGTCAACCCATAGTGCATGGGCCGAATTGTACGCGAATGAACATCGGTCAGTTGACTCGAAATGTTTCTTGGAAGGAAAATAAAAATCGAGAATTTCGGCCAATTTGAGTGATGTTAGTACTGCAATATGGCCCGGAAGTTGCCGTTTCCTGCAATCGGGGCGGTCCGTCTGTAAAACGCAAAATTAGCTTGGACGCTCCGCGCAACGATGGTGGACGCTCCGCTTAGTGATGCCAGACATCATATGTCCCCCCGCACCAATATTCGACACAGATCACCGCCTTGCTCATGAACACGCCTGAAGGCCGCGTACTTAATCTGTTAGGGAGACAGACCAACCTCGGGGCGCTCGGCAGCACCCGCAGGTCGCTATTAGCCAGTATAGCTTCCTGAAACATAGTTTATCTAGAGCTGGGACGTTACGATCGAGTGCCCGCCCGTGAGAAGCACGTAGGAGCGCGCCCGGTGCCCCACGTGATTGCCCGAAGGGTAGAAGGCGCCTTCAGAGACGAAGAGTCGGGCGTTGCCTTAGAGATTTCCACAGTGTACGCGTTGAGGAAGTGAGTATGAGTGTGCGTGAGTATGTATGTATGTATGTATGTATGTCATGAGTGATGTATGTATTAGTATGTATGTATGTATGTATGTATGTATGTAGATGTATGTTATCTATGTATTTATGACGCATAGGGGTGATGTTGTGGATGAGCTCACATTGTGTGATGGGCACATGGCCACCATTGTGTGAGGTCAGGTGGGCAAGGTCATCTGATCCGAAACTTTTCGTAAAACGGATTTATTTCAAAATCATGGTCCAGTCAAGTTGGGATTTGTTAGCCAGCCTTTCTGCAACGTGATAACGTGACCCATCGATCCGTCCTCTCATTCTTCTGTCAGGGAGGTAACTGTTCCCTGCCCCCCCCCCCCGCCCTCCACTGGCTACGTCACTGGGACGATCTTAAATGAGTTTCCTTGGTGCATGTCCATACGGTTCACTTCGTGTGCTAAAATTTTATTATTATTATTGGACTAAACTCAATGTAATGGCTTGGTTTTGGATTTTGTCGATTTGGTGATAAAGATCGCGGTCATTCTAAGGGAATCGGTGATTAGGGCCTAACCCAATGTATGGTTCTCTGAGCTATGTCGCCAGGGGTTAGTCTGCAACGAGTGGTATGCCAGTGTAGAGCGTCGGACCTTCCACCCGGGTCATTACAAAGCCTTGAAAAAAACGGACCTGTTTGCCCCTCTAGGCGCTCAGAACGAGAGTTGGGAGTGCCCCAACGAAAGTAGGCAATTGAAAGTTGCCGTTCTGTGTGACTTCTCCTACCACATTGAGGTACCTCCAAAGGAGACACTGTATCGTTCCATGTACCGGTGAGGGATTCGACGACAAAAAAAACGTTCCATATCCTTGCTGGACCTGGAATTGGATCGATCTCTGATCGGCAAGTAGATTATTTGAAGAAAAAAAATCTGATAAACCTGTGAACAGATGAGTACTATGATGCTTCAATCCAATAAAGGATTAGATTGAATGTGTGCTTTCGTATGCTGGACGAAAGCCATGGTTTTCTGTATGGAGGTGTCAACTGTAAAATATATTTTAAATTAGATTTTCAGCGTGAAATACGCGTCACAAAGGTCATTCGGGTCCAAAAACAGTTTTGGCCATAACATGGGAAACCAAAATGTCCTGCCGAGGTTGGGAGGTTGCACCATTGTGATTCACTCGTTGACCTTCAATCTGTTTGTTGTGACCTTTGACCACAATTGCCTTTACCATGTTTTTTGCCGAATCGATTTTATTCGTGGCCATTTTCGGAGCGCAAAGGACCTTCTGATCGAAATGGACCATAATTGACCCCCATGGACTTGTGCGTGAAAATTTCAGAGGTCAAAGTTTTACATTTGAAATTAAGTGCAGTTACGGATGTTCATAGTGATTTGTCCTGGTGATTTTTAGCATCAGCAGGTCAAACTACCCTGATAATGAGGTCAAAGTCGAATGGATTGCTTATTTTTAGAGAGGTTAAAGGAAAAGTGAAAATTGAAAACTGTCAATTTTTGGTATGTGACAGAGCTTCAGTGTGCTGGAATAGACAAACGAACCCCGCTTCAGTCGGGCACTCGGTTCTCACGTTACAAGGGGTCAAAGGTTGGTTTTGATACCTTTAGGGCAATAGCATCGGCAGTGACTTTAAGATACATAATGCTTGTAGGACTGCGTGCATCTCATCGAGAGTAACAATTATATTAAAAACTGACAGGTCATATTCAAAGGTCATTAAGGGTCACTATGGACGAACAAGGGCAAGTCGGAAACGTCTTGAAGTGCCGAGGCAAAAATTCCTGTGGCAAATACAGCAGGTTCTTCACCATCCCACATTCATTGTTTGTTAAATTATTGACTTTACTGAAATTTGTCATAACCTTGGAATGGCCTTGGAAAAGGTCTACCACAGTAGCCTACATTTGCTATCAGTGCCCAGCACAGAACCCAACTAATCATCCTAGGCCGGTATGTTAGCTACATGTACCCAACAAAACTTGTGTATCCAGCACACACCCTAGGCCTGTAGCAGTGAAACGTGGAACAAACCTTTCACTTTGATCCTAAGGGCCGGAAATCTAGCCAACACCAAGGTGATGACATTCGTCCACAGACCTGCTGTACCCCCCCCCCCTCCCCCATGCCCCAATGCCTCCTGTATCCCAGACACGCCGTGCTGACAGACCAGACCCCAATCTGCTCTAAAGCAGGCCTGTGTGACCGGGTACACACAGGCGCGCCTTAGTCGACAGTTAGTGAATCTCGACTTAGAACACAGTCATGAGTGCTAGTGTGTGTGTCACTGAGGTTCCAGGGAAGAGCTGCAGTGGATGACGCCTAACCCAGCGGGGCCGCCCTAATTTGTGGTGTCAGAATGACAATTAAAATCTAATCACCTATGCAATCAAAAAAATGTAACTGCAGCCAGTGGCATGCTTAACTCCACCACCAAGTTTCAACTGATCTACATTGTACGGTTTTGAAGTACGAATGAACGTGACGAACAGACTGGACGAACAAATTAAACGAAGACGACGAAGAGAACGAACGGGAGGACATGATGACTGGTAGAGTGCTCTCCCGCAGCTACAATCTAATATTTTTGGAGACACCTTACTGACATGGCTTGGCAATGTTGAAATTTCAGGACAGGGGGTACGTCATGGTGGAGAACATTTTTCATGAAAAACCATAATGTCATAAAAGGTCGTTCAACGTCCCTATGGGCATAAAACGGCCAAATTAGTATGTGTTCCGGCAACAAATTCCAGATTACCTTTTCTGATGTGGTTTATATTTCAGGGAAGGGTGTAAACCCATCTAGAAGTTACATTTTTTTATTAAATAACGGTTCACGGTCACTAAAGGTCATTAAAGGTCATTTGAGGTCAAAAACTAGTTTTTGGGCCATAACATGGGAACCAAATGTCTGCGGAGGCTGGGGGGGAGCCAGTGATCCACTCGTGGACCTCCATCTTTGGGACCTTTGACAGCAATTTGACCTTTACCATATTTGAAGCCGAATCAAATTGTCGTTGCCAATTTTCGGATCTTTCCAAAAAAAAATGGACATTCTATCAAAATGGACCCTAATTGACCCCATGTTGACCTTTGTTGTGAATCATATCAGAGGTCAAAGTTTTTCATTTGAATTAAGTGCAGTTAGGATGTCTATAGTGATTTGTAATAGTGATTTTTAGAGTCAGCAGGTCAAACTACCCCTGATTAATGAGGTCAAAGGTCAAAGGTCAAATGTCGAAGGGATTCTGTGCTTATTTTTCGAGTTTAGAGGGCAAGAACATTGAAAACTGTCATTGGGGAATTTGTGACAGAGCTTCTGTGTGCTGAATAGAGCGAAACAAACATCCCGCTTCAATCGGGCACTCGGTTCTCCAATCAAAGTTACAAGGGGTCAAAGGTTGGTTTTGAAACATTTTTGGCAATAGCATGGCAGTATAACTTTGGGATACAGAATGCTTGTCGGGATGTGTGCATCTCATCGAGAGTAACATTGTTTCATAAAAAACTGGACAGTGTCATCAAAGTGTTCTTCAAGGTCATTATGGACGAAAAAAAAAAAATATATTTTGAGGACAACTTACAGTGACATTGCTTGGCAATGTCGAAATTTTAGACAGGTTGTACGTATGGTGGAGAACAAATTTAATAAAAACCATCATGTCATTCAAAGGTCATTCAAGGTCCCTTATGCATAAACTGCCAAATTAGTCTGTGTTCCTGCAAACACTTCCAGTGACCTCCTGAGTGGTGTATTATTTCAGGACAGGTTTGTAAACCCATCTAGAGTTAAAGTTTTTATAAAAAAGGTCACGTCATCCAAGGTCATTAAAGGTTCAATTGAGGGTCAAAAACTAAGTTTTTTGGCCAGAACATGGGAAACAAAGGTCGCCGAGGTGGGGAGGTGAGCCAAAGTGATCCAATCAGTGACCTCCATCTGTGTGACCATTGAACTAAATTTACCTTTCTTAATATTGAGCCGAATCAAATTTTCGTTGCATTTTCAGATCTCAAAGGTACATTCTGATCAAAAAAAATGGACCCTAATTAGCCCATGTGACCTTTGTGTGTGAAGATATCAGAGATCAAGAATTGTTCTTGGAATTTAGTTAGTTTAGGATGTTCATAGTGATTTGTCATGGGGTTCTTTTTAGAATCCAGTCGGGTCAAACTACCTATGATGATGAGGTCAAAAGTGGGTCAGAGATCAAAAGTTGAAGGAGTGCTAGTTTGCAGAGTTACAGGCAAGAAAAGGAATGCTGTCAATTCTGGATATGTGACCAGAGCTCTGTGTGATGAATACACGAAACAAACTCCGGCTTCATAGGGCACTCGGTTCTCAAGTACAAGGGGTACGAAGGTGGGTAATGATACAAGCTAAAAACGGTTCAGGTCATCAAAGGTAATTAGGGTAAAAAAAACTGATTGGTCATTACATGAAAACCAAATGTCTGCGGAGGCTGGGATTGCGCCATTGATCCATCGTTGACCCTGTCGGTGGGACTTGGACCTCATTTGACTTACCATTGTTTGGCCGAATCAAAGTTCCAGTGGCCATTTAGGATTTTCAATGTACCTTTGATCAAAAATGTCAGACCCCGAAATGAAAAGAAAGGTAATTGCAACATTTTGACACCACCCCCACACTTGTGCCCCATGAATGTTGACTCCACGTCCCGGAAACAAGTGTGATTTGTCCACTCCGTCTCCGAAGAAGGAGTAAGGAATTGGTGATGTTGAAGAGGGGTCAAAATTTTGGATTCCCCAAAATGGAAAAATTTGTTTTTAAAAATTTACATATTTTGACACTTTACCCCACTCTTGTGCCCACCCAAATGGTCGACTCCCACCACGAGAGATGCTGTGATTGGTCCCATTTTTGGACGCAATAATGTAGTGCTGAGGGGATCGAAGAGAGGTCAAAATGTTTGAACCCCAGGAATAAAAAAGAAATGGCAAGCTTGAAGATAACACTTGAGTCCCAGAAATTAACATGTCAAGCCTTGCATTGTGAGTGGTTATAAAATATTGGGAACTGACCAGTTTTTTCATTCCTGGGATTAACAAAATGGTGACCTCAGGACACATTTTAAGAGAACGTGGGTGTAGCTTATCAAACGTAATAATTGTGGCTGGAAGGTGGGGCTCACTTTCAATTATGCAACTATATAGAACAACTAGCCTAGGACCTCGAAACTTTTTTAAACCGCCTATACCTTTTTAACTGACAATGATTTTTAAACGTACTTCACTAATTTTTACGTCAATGTTCTTGAGTAATTTGACTATTAATTGGATACTATCCGGATAAAGTTATTGACTGCTTTAGATGCGTCAAATTCTTCTTCATTCTTATTCATGCACCACACATTTAAATTTAATTGATTATCTGTCCAGTACCCTGTATACATAGGTCTTGTTAGCGAATAAACCGTGCACTGCGAGAGGACGAGGGTGCATTGTGAATTAAGTTCTCCCCCTTTGACGGTGACCAAACAAAAATATCAGTGACGTATTTTCTTAGGGCGCGGAGGGGGGCGTTGAAGCTAGGATGTCGGAGCGGTGCAGATGTGAGATGCGGCATGACCCCAATAAATTGCGGATCACGATCGAGTGTAGTATGACGGGTGAAAAGTATCTGAATTATCTGAAATTGGTTTGAAGGGATGGAGACAAGTTCCGCAGCCACAAAAGATATAGCGACTACAATGGATGGACACTGAGTTAGTCGAGTATGTGATGCCACATCATGGCAAAGTGATCCTATGGAATATTTCCTAGAAGCCAATTTAACGTCCCTATTCATGAGTTGCAGGTGTTTATGGCCCTTTCCACCATTATTATACATTATTATTATTTCTGAAATATCAACCTCCCTCGCAAAAATTAGATTTCCACATTCATACCGCATACATACCACATACGTACACATCTATGGAACCCTAACCTACAGCTTTTGTGTCACATTTTGATTTAATTTTGGGGGTGGGTCGGATTGTCCAGTTGCGGTGGAGACAAAAGTGTGGTGTGATGGGGCTGAAGTTATATGAGATGAAGATTAACAGCTAAGTGAAACCTATGCTTCATTATGTTGACAACTATCTCATCATTTTTTGGAGAGCAAGTGTTGAGAAAATTTATACCCAAATTTTCTACCAATTTCTTATTTTCTTGCATTTCAATTGGACCCCATCACTAGTCATCCTATATAAAGAATGTGGCGGCACAACATTACATTTTTATAACCATCACGGTGACAATGCTGGCCATTTGTAACATTTTGCGACCAAGGTGGTATCTCAAGGCTGTCAGGACAAAGGTGTTACAAAAGTTTGATACACTACAATATACGCAAGAAATCACTAACAACTTCGTGTTCTTGATAATTCCTGTTTTTATTCTCTGTCTTGTTTCAAAAAGCAAACAGTCGGGACAGACAGGTTTCTTGTCGAGGAACTTACAAGAGCGTACATGAAGGAAGTATGTGTGAACCCCATCGAATGCCAAGGGACTAAGCCCGTGTCTATTTCAAAAAGACTGCCGATTGCTCCTACAAGTGTTCAGGTCGACCAATGAAGGTCGTTTATCCACCAAATTATGACTCTCGATTCCGACGAAAGAGCGGAGGAAGCGATTTGTGCTCATTGAGCTGACAAAGACGTGGTTTGGCAAGAAACCTTAGAAACGGACTCAAAATGGTGCGAAATCACCAAGCACGAATACCTCTGCTTTATATCCCAAGAAAAGAACTATATCCTGGTAATAAAAATGTGTTCAAAATTATCGAAGAGCAATACAGCAGCAGAGGGAAGCTCAGTGAAGATGACATCAGAAATCTAGGCAGAGGACTACGATTGTTTGGTTGCTTCTCAGAAATCTCGAAGATGAGGGGACGAACGAATGTCGATTGGCGGTGTTCCGAATTGGGTTCCATAGCAATGAAGGATCTGCTCGGTGAAAATTGAAAAACGTTGATGATCCAATTCAGTTGCGGCTGGTTGTGTGGGGAGTTCCGAATGATCACGGTGTTTATCTTTTGGAGAATTTCCCGCGTGGTGTTGAACTACATGGAGTAATCGACATCCAGTCTAGGACCTAGATAACACAACTGGAAGGGTCGAGAGCTTGAATATTACGTGAATCGGGTCGGCAAGCTCGGTTGAAATCGGTGGTAACGGTCCTGTGCAGTAGTCGTTGGACGCTGTATCCTACAGACCTGGGTGATCAGCTCATTACCAATCTTTCGACACAGGCCGGAGGCTGGGGGTTAGAAACCCGAGTCACACCAAAGACTCACGAAGGTGGGACATGGGCCTACTCGCTGATGGATGTATGTAAATAAACCAGACCATAGGCGTCACTGCTTTGAGCAGTAAGGTCAAAAGGTTCACTCAAGTATTTCAACATGTTCTACTACATACATTGGAAATTCTAGTCACGCATAAGACTGACATTTCTTCCCTAGATGTATCTACTCAGTAAACGGATTCCTTAGTCAACTATTATACTACTTGCGATCATTATCATATTCCATGTCGTGAAACATCGTCGCCCGATAGAACTTTTTTCGCCTTCCTTCTGAAACAGCCGCAATCGATGAAGACTGGGTAGTTCGCAGTCATAAAGTGCGCAAGTTAACAGGCAGTCAGGTCTGCATCCGAGAGTTCAGACAATATTCACCCATTTTGCGTTACCAGTAACGAATATTAAAACGCCACTCTTTTGAAAAACAAATTATATCACATTCCACTGGTACGTTAGTGACGTTGAGTATTACAAAGGTTGCGTTCGTAATGACAGAGTTAATTCTCCTCTAGGGGAGTATTTGAGGTTTTTTTGACACCTTATCATGAAAAACCATCGAATTCCTAAATATGAAAGGGCTAATTGGAGACTAGGCCGACGAAAACACATTGCGAGAGCAATTACGGAGTAAGTTTCGCTAAAATAGTTGATTAGTCGAGGAGTAAAGCCATGTGTCCGAAGCGTAAACGATTATTGTGGATTTCAACGGGAGTATTTCCATGTGGGCGTATTGCGTGATGCGCAATACGTGATGGGCGACTGACCCGAACGCTACATGTAGCATCCGAATACGCATTCGCAGCTAACGGAAGAGGAAAGCGGGGAATTCCCACATAGTGTGTCACTACCTAATGAATTTTACACGTGGTTAGCCTATGCAACCTAAATCTTATTGTCATCGTTCAATTGTTGTTCATCGTTTTATCCCTGTGTTTGTTAAGTTTGGACCATAGTTAGGCTGAACTTAACACACAGACAAAGCCGAGTTTTACCATTAGTCAACATTCCTGAAGTATTTCTGTTTTCAGCATTTGTGTTGATGAAAACAAATATGTGGAAGATTTTGGGTATTACTCGGAACAAGAAAAAAGGAATGAGTGTCTATCTTTCCATACGGTTCGTCGTTCTATACCTGTGTTGTTTTATCTTAACGATAAAGTTTGGGTAAAACCTAACAAAGCTGAGTTCACCGCTTGGTTAACATCCTAGAATGTGTTTTCAGGCAATGTGTTGAAACGAATGAAGAACATTTTAGACTGGTATTCATGTTGTTCTAAAAAAAGTGTGAGTCGATCTGTTCACTGTGCCATATTTAACCACCTCAGACAATTGCCGGTCGTCCCGATGATGATAGATTCCCTTGTGAGGTTTACTTTGGTAAGATGCGAAACCCGGGAGAGAACCGGTGTTCGCATCATGTCGGGTCATATCAAGGAACCCCTTAACAATAGTACTGTTTTTTTTTTGGGGGGGCCCCCCTTTTCGCTGTAGCTAGCCAACAAGGGTGGAGCAGGGACAAACGAGGGGTTTAGCCTATGCCGTCTGCGTGTGATTCCTCCTACCCCCACATTAGGTACTTAAGGTAAAAGCATTGCCGTGTTCCATTTGCCTGGTGGGGACTACGGCCAGCTGACAATGAGTGCAGTATGAAGGTCGTGTCAGACAAAGCCCAAATTCGTTCCCTAAGAATATGAGTTGCCCCTGTAGGGTGGGCTTCGCCATCTCCTCAGTGTCTTTTGACGATCCAGGAAAAGGTCATTCGTTCTCCTCAACGACGATCCTCTTACCTCCTCAATCAGTCCTATATCCCATCGCAGATCTGATCATCCTCTGCTCCTTTACCGTTAATTTTATGGTCAATTTCTTCTGAGTTTGGGGATCGATGTCCTCCCTACTCGAGGTTACTCGCCCCATACTCGCTTTTCTTCTTCAGCTACCCGTTGCGTATGCCATCTTCAACGTAACGCCACCGCACCCCTATGCGCGCTCTTGTTTTCCTCGCCATTCGCGTTCCTGGAAATGGCCTTCTCGGGAGTATGTCCTCATGATTTGACCTCCACGGTTCAAGAGTAGAAGTAACAAGCTGGATCTCCTCTGTCTTTTAGTCTCTCGTGCTGGGGTTGCCTCATTGTGTTTAGGCAATAAGGGTTTCGCCTTCCTCATGTCACTTTGTTAAAAAAAAAAAAAATGGATGTGGTTGGACCCAAATTATTTCTTCGTTTTCGTTTCCACTTCTCCTCAAGAATATACCCGGAATCATTGACCTCATCAACAAATCTCATGTCTCTCCAATTCTCTCATACACTTGCACTCACATTTTCGCTCCACTTATTTGACGTCTCCTTCCTGCGCTTCTATTCTCGCACGGACGTCCAATACGCAGAGTTTTCCGATTACGCATACATGGAACAGGCGTATAAGAAGGTCCAATACGCTCTGTGCATTGCGCATCCGTAGAGCATATCACTACGACCATGGAACAGGGCTTGCATTGTATGGTCCACTGTAATAACGGGAACATCGGTGAATAGGTCTTGCTATTGTCCAGTGTGTTGTGTGTTTGGTGTAATTGTACTCGCCGCATCTCCTTGCCCTCATAAGCTCAATCTACGTGCATGTGCAGTGAAAACATTACTTCGTTTGGGAATGTCCTGCCAAGCTCACTCTGTATTCGGGTATATACTTTTTACTGTTATCAACTTCGTCCTAATGCTTTTCACACTTGTGCGATACGATACCGTAACGATACGATAATTTTAGCGGACGTCGAGTTAAAAAGTGTTATTTTCATAGGATGTTCACAACCTGTGGCGATACGATACGCTACGATACGAGACGATAAAGTTATCGGACGTCAGTTGAACATAATTTCAAACTTTTATCGTAAAATCCGAAATAAATTTTATCGATGCGATAACTTGCGCAAGCAGTGATAACTTGCCAATTCTTCCACAACGTATTTAACGCCAAACAGCTTTTGGGAGTTTGGCGTGCAAAGTGGGTTTCCAGTGATCAAATCAGGGGTTTTTGATGAATGTATTGGGTAGTAGTATCCGGGAAGTAATATGCCCTCTGATTGAGCGCCCGGGCCCCTATTTTTTTTTTGCCGCCATGCATGGACCTACGAAACCATTTTTCCGTTCGAATCCATTATGCCCTCCCCATTAACAATATAGCGTGAGCCAGTGTGGGAATGGGAGGGGGGGTGGGTCGTGTTGCTGTCGCGGTTCACCCAATTCCATGTGAGATGCAACGGCGTAATGTGTGTTGGTATGAGTGTCCGGGGGAGTGGTGTTGTGCTGTTTGCGGAGGCAGGGTTGGAGAGTTCCCATATGGGTGTTGATCCACAGCTGCCGGTCTTGGACGGTGAACTTCAAGCAAACATCATGTGAAGAAACAGCGGGAAAGGAAACGACGAAGGCAACGGAAATGAGCTGTGGGGGGGGGGGGGTGGGTTATTAATGTCGATCTATCCGAATCCGCCCAGTTACAAAATGTGTCTTTTCAAGGTTTATGTAAGAAAAAGTAGGGGTACACAAGGTGGGATCTGTAAGCATTATTTTTACATGCTGTTCTGCATAGAAACCAAGCTGCTCCCGTTTCATTCCCAGTCAGCTCAAATTGCCCACTCATGACCAATTGACTGATGCTTGCTTCCAACCTCACTTCGGCCGTTATATTCTTGGATACCCAAGGCTAATGACACTATAGGTTGTCCCGAAGGTAGTGCGGGATGTGATTTCAGCTGCTTTTCGTGATCGTCAATTGCGCTTTCTTGGCAATATGGCGCGCCTCCCAGTGGACGGGCCATGGACGACTTACAAAGTCATGAATGTACTTGCCCTCACCATTGCAGACATACTGCATAGTCTAGCTTTGTGTACAAAGGCAGTGAATCACTGCACCGGCAGTGGCGTGCCGCGCATAGGGCGGGCCGGTACGCCCCCCCCCCCCCCCATCCGCCCGATTGCCGCCCAGGACATTTGAAATCACCAATCTGTTTCAAGTCCTGAAAATGTAGGAGAAAAAATGCCATCACATGATCACAGACCTCACAATTTAGGCCCAGCATATGCGTCAGAATTGCACATGAGAAAGGTTCTATTATTTCAACAACCTTTTGTGGGAGCATGCCCACAACCCCCCGAGTGTGGGTGTCGTACACCCTGGATTACGGGGACCCTCCCCCCTGTACTTTCACTCTTTGCTATCGCCCGCGCAACCGGCGCGGCACATTGAACCTCACCTACATGGGGGCCATCTGCAAGGCTAGCCTCAAATCCCCGCCAAAAATTGGTTGGGAACAAAACGGCACTACTGCTAAGCCCCCCGCGCCCGCTCGACCCCCGAGCATGTTTAATGTTATTAGGTCATGTTCCATCCTAAGAACAATTCCCCAACAGTGAACGGAGGGGTTCCGGTTTGCATGCCTCCG
>JAODTK010003366.1:0-198976 GCA_026419785.1 Sclerodactyla briareus | reverse complement strand
AGTGTGATTTCTCCACGATAAATCCATACCTTTTTCAGGCTATAGTGTTCTTGATAAGGACTCGTAACTATAAAGCGCCATAGGTGTTGTATTTTTTTTTGTCAGATCGATGACACTGTTTTCGTCGGGCTACTTTCATGGTAGATTCAGTTTCACAACGTGCAAACGTTTCGTATTTACTGAGAGCTCAGTGACATTACTGTCACCCACCATCGGTTGCCCGTTTCTTCCGTTGTCATGGGCTTAAACAATCACACAAATTTGGATATTAGTGATGGCTTAACTGACCAGCTGCATTAGTCCTGGCCGCACGGGCACCCTCCCTCGTGGGATGCGGTCTTTATGGAGGCCCCCCACTTCCTCACTTTCACTGACTGACTGAGTTGCTGGCGATTCTGGCCTGTCTTCAAGCAAGCTGATGTTAGCTCTTACAGTGGCTGTGATGTTTATCAGTATCTTGCATTTTAATCAAATGGATAACTGGAAAATCTGAATAACCACCCTTTCTCTTTCTCCCCCATTCCGCGTCTCTCAAGCTTTCCTTCCTCACAGACTATAACCCTTCACTCTTTTAACCGACAGACCCCAAAATTTGCCGACGGGCAAAATTGCACACTTTTGGGCATTCATTCCCATTGGAAATTCAATCAATATTTGGACTTTCCTCACTTTTCTTCACTTGAATTTTGAATCTGTCCTTTTTGACAACGCAATTTGTAGCGTTCCCTGACCGCATTTTCGATCCGCACCGTGTGCCCTCATGGTGATAGTATGTGTACCATTGTGCTGTCCTCACGTCACGTTTAGGTGGCGCTATAAACAGCTAGATAACCGCTGTTAGTGACGAATAAAATACTACGGAGAAGTTGTTGCCTTTTCCCATAGTTTATTTCCCCACGTTTACTTGTTAACTGAAATACAAAAGAAAGAAATATCTATGAATAGGGGTAAAATAAGACACTACAAACACATACGAATATTAACAAACGAACAGAACGACATGACACAAGAACAACACAAGAACATAAGACAACAATAACAATACCGACGATCGATCGCTACCATTCCAACCCTAGCCGCCAGGCCGAACTCCTACAACCCGGAAACCCGACGAATACAGACGAAGCAGCCCATGTAAATTCACTAATCCACAGCACACCGCACTACGGGCAGGCATACAGCACCCCAACTCAAAGCCAAACTACCACACAACTGCTATATTAACTGGCCATGCTATACGAAGGGTCAAAAATCCGACCCCCAGTGATAGAGCCTGCACACAGAATCGACGGAGAGGTGCAGAAGGCTCCTGCGGACGGGCAGCGAAATACGGCCAACGATCCTATATACGTGAAGGATCTTGGCGTGATGCCTACGAATGATTCCTTAATAACACAGCGGTCCCAAAACCCTACAACTCAACGGTGAACATCGCTCAACCAAATGTAGCGAACGTAACTAAACTTCACAGGCACGCAGAACTGATACTAGATATCGGAGAAAACTGGAATTCCACGAACATGTGATATCACACGGGAACAAAAAACGACAAAAAACGGCGGGAACGTAGATAACGGAAATCGGGAGCGATAGCGACCAAGATGCGGCGAAGAAATATTACGGATCGATATGCTAGGTCCTTAGACCAACCGAATGAGTGCGCTACCGACAGTCGACTACGGAGACAATCCAACCCGACCATGAACCCAACTTTCCACAAGTGGTCGCCCCATAAATAATAATTCGTATATTAGTTTGTTCATTTATTTAGTAACTGGCTCCCCCAGGACACTCGACAACGTCCAATGCAGGAGCAACACAAGACCGAGCTGGTCAAAAGCCAGTCCTCTTACGCAAAATGGATGGAGATTGAAGGATAACCCTTTTTCGTTGATAAGGAACAACCCAGAGTAATTGGCAGCATTTTTTGTTTAAGGAACATCATTGTCTGCACAAGCACAAAACGTCACTGTCGATACATAAAATACAGCGCGCTTAGCGCGCCATAATTTCAAGAATGGAGCTGCATAATTCACTCAATTTGATCATCAAGGTCATTATGCATTTGGTGGATGGTGTAGTTTAGGGATGGTAAAGGTTGAGGTGGTTGGGATCGAAGATCGCGATCTGAGTTACTTACATGAAGACCGTCAGACCTGCGAAATTGTTACTTCTTCCACTTCCGTTTATATTCGGTTCGCCTCCCTATCAGTCCTGTGCTCAAGTTTACTGAGCATTGCTCATTGTGGGTGCCTTAAATGTTAAACACCGTTAAATAATTTAGCAATTTTCCGTGCCACATAGGGGAATGGGTTTGGCGCACCCCAGGGTGAAACGGAGTCGCTCTCCCCACGAACCACAGACGGACTATTTCCAGTAAATTAACCCAGTATCCGGGTCATTTGAAGGGAAAAGTTCAATCTTATCCATGCAGTCATGCACCTGTAACAACAGAACACCCCCGTCACTGATTTCTCTTGTGCTAGGCCTATTCTTCTATTCCGAATGGTCCATTCCTACATTAACACATTTCTTCCTTTATTCAAAACCTCCATTCTAGATTCTCAATGCATTAAGTTTTCTTCTCGGATCACCAGCCAGTCAATTTGAGAGCTTGTTACTTAGGATGCGTTTTTACAACACCACGTCTCTTAAGCCTACCATCTGTGCAGCAAGAAAGAACCACAATCACTTGACACACACAACCGTTTCCGACTCTGAATCGGTGAAGCCAAGCCGGCATTTTCTACGTATACTAAAAAATACACCTAACAGTAACTTCCCTTCATTTATTTGGGATTTAGGCTCTTGGGAACTACGAGAACCCTGTAATACGGCTATGACATTCCATCCACAATTCCGATAGACTCCATGGGCGTGATACATTCCTCCACTGGTGTCTCCCACCGGCTTCGTACGTCGCTGGCTAGGCAACACTACTAATACACCATCTGTCATTCATCAAATAACATCACCCACACGACGTTGTCGCGTGCCAACTCCACCCCTATCTTCGAATAGATAAACAAACGGGTGCCTATCGGTTTCATTCACCTTTTGTGCTAATGGTATGGTCCACTGCAACCCGAGTTATCCTCATGGGACATGGCGTAAAAGTTGGTAGAAGGACTACAACATTGCACAGATGTACGGGGGGGGTCTTTTGACCAATCTAGTATACCACATATGTCGGTCGCACTTTTCACTGGGGGCGCTCCGCTCAGATGTGACCCGCGTGGCCCCCCGGGTTGACAATCCTCATACGCGGCCTGGTGCGGACCGGCATTTCGAATCGGAAGCGTGGCATAAGGTGGCCTAACCTTACAATTGGTCATCGTTAGGATACGCTGTTGCGCATCTTTTGACTAACATTCATGAATACTCTCATAAACCTCATATGTCTGCACAGCACAAAAAACCGTCACTGGTCGATACATAAAATACCAGCGCGTTTAGCGCGCCAAGAATTTCAAGAATGGAGCAGCAAAACACTCACTTGATCATAGGTCATTATGCTTTGCTTAAGCACGTTGCTATTGATATGTCCTGATACAGTGTTAGCGAAATGGTACTCAGTCGGGCTCAATATGAGGTGGAGGGGCACAATGCAATGCTTCCGCCCTCTACCAAATATTGTGGGACCGCCGTCCCCGCCCGCCCCTCCCACCATGATCGCCCCCTTGCGCCCGTCCGCTGTCCTTTATCATTTTATGTTCAGAGGAAATGTTTCAATTTGTCATCTCAAACATCTCTGGTTGCACTGTGATTTTTCATTAATTCGTGATCGTAGGTCGGGAAGAGGGGGTACGAGGTTCATTGATGGGTGTCTTGAACGCACTCGCTAATTGTGTGGGCGGTCATGAGGACAGAATGAATCTTTGAATGCAGCTGCAAACAAAAACTAAATGTCCCTTATTGCCGCAGCTGCGGAGTGGATCCTCCAATCACAGGACATAGTATTCGCTCACAGAGTTTTACAGGTGGATTGGTGTAGTTAGGGAGTGTAAGGTTGAGGTGTGGTTGGAATCGAAGATCGCTAGCCTGAGTTACTACACAATGAAGACCGTCAAAGACCTGCGAAATTGTTACTTCAAAAGTCCGTTTATCGGTTGCCTCCACGACAGTCCTAGTGGCTCAAGTTTACTGAGCATGGAATCATTGTAGGCCTTAACATTGAACACAGTTTAATAATTTAAAGGCAATTTCAGTGCCACATAGGGGATATCGGGTTGGGTGCACCCCATTGTTGAAACGGAGTCGCTCCCCACGAACCACAGACGGAATATTTCCAGTAATCCCCATTATCTATCATCGGTCATTTGAAGGGAAGTTCAATACTCTAGTCCATGCAGTCCTTCACCTGTAACAACAGAACAGCCCCCGTCCACTGATTTCTCTTTTTAAATAAGGCTATTCTTCATTCCGAATGGTCCATGCCATAACATTAACACATTTCTTCAAAACCGCCATTCTAATTTCTCAATGCATTATTTTTACTCGGATCACGGCAACAATTTGAGATTTGTGAACTTCAGGATGCGTTTTACACCAACGTTCCTAGAAGCCTACCATCGTAGTGCTAGGAAAAAAAACCACATTTTAACAAAACTTTTTTTTTTTTTGCCCACACCAGTTCACCGACTCTGAATCGTGAAGCCAAAGTCCAGGCATTTCCTACGTATACGAAAAAAAAAAAAACCCTACAGTAACTTCAGTGTGTAGTCGAGACCGGCACATCCGTGACCGAGACCGAGACCAGAGGGGGTCGATACCGGACCGAGGACCAGGAGCACAACCTTCGAGACGCGACCGAGCACACACAGGTCCGAGCCGATAATCGAGATCGAGCCCGAATGTATATAGTGTATGGGCACAATTGGAAGGCCGAACTGTAATTTTATGCCTATTTACCCCCACATGCTCTATTTTTGACATGCTAGACAAACCTCTGCTCATTGATCACATTTTCTTTTTCTACGATCTACAAAACAAGGCCAACACATCCGATCATTCTCCACATCGACGAGGAATAGGTCTAACCACTGAGGCATAAATCAAGGGTTATGCCATTTGAGTATGCATGCCCCTCCGCAATTCCGGTCATCCCCCCCCCCCCCTCTATTTGCCAAATTTATCGGTGCCGCCATGAACCACAATACACACCCCTCATGCCTCATCACATTCAAAATAAAATGTAAAAATCCGATTGTGAAGACCCCGCCAGGATGCGGACTGACCTCTAGTCATTCACACACTACTGATTGGCAACCAATCCCAGTAACAATTGCAACTGCGTGACCTCCCTTGGATGAGCCCTCCCCCTCCCACCTCTTCACTTGGTCTACCTCTTCCTTGGCCCTGGGAAGCATCCTTTCCCTGCATCCTTCATGCAAGCATTCAAATTACAGCTTCCTAAACCAGTAAATTAATTGATCATTTCTCTCATTCTCTGGATGCCATTAGCTTCTTGTGTCGTATTCCCCCCTCTCCCTTCCACCCCAGGACACCCGCTTTCCCATGTGGCCCGGTGGGGCGCCATTGTGTCTCCATACCAGCCCCATCCCTAGATGCCAAAAATCAAACCATAACTTGACCCCCTTCAATGCCTTACCATAGCTTTTGTCCCTATTATGGGATACCAATTCCCCATATAACAATGGGTGCTGTAACGTAGGCCCTCACCGTATGTCAAAATGAGAATTCAGTGTTTATGCCAGGGTTCTACTTTTGGACCTTTTCACAAATACCAGTACGGTTAAGGTGGTCTTTCTCAACTATCAACACCTATCAAATACCCCCTGGCCAAACACTCACCACTGGGGCTGGCCGTACTAGTCTCGTAGCCTGAAAATTGCTATAAAGCTCTTGAAAATACTCCATTGATTGCTGGGCATACTACTTCATGACAAGTTAGGCCAGTGGCATCCAGTACATGTGAATAGTGTACTGAGAACAATCCTCATTCAGGGACTGTGGGCAGTCGATGACAGATCAACTTTTGCGAAACTGCTACCAATGTCAAAGGTCTAACCCATCTGGAAAATCGAAACAAATTGATGTTCACAGTTCATAACAATGATAATTGATAGTCATTTAGGCTACGGCAGTACTAGCATAATTTACAATTACCAATTACCTGCTCCCTCCTCCCCACTAACTTATAACTGCAATCACTACATTTCACTCTCCTTCCCTCCTGTCCACAGTATAGGTTGTGCCTGCTTGAGTTTTTTGGTATCGTGGTAGCATACGTAACGGGTTCCCATGTTTATAGGCACGGGTTCTTTTTTATTCAATCATTTTTTCTCATGATTAGGGTAAATACATTAGGGTTGGATAGAAATTAGGTTGGATAGCCCTAACAATACAGCTTAAAAAATCGTGGAAGAACAGGATACTAATCCAGTTTTGAAAAGACACATAACAATTATTCGGAGCAATTTGATTGGCTAATGCCTAATATATCCACTGTCAAAATACAGGCATTCTTAAAGTGGAGCAAACACCATAGAGAAGGCCCAACTATATATCCTTCACTATAAGCAACACGAATGAACCAGTTACCCGTCTTCTGACCTCCTTGCTACTGTAACTGTGACGACTGTTGTGACTGCCAAAAGTTGAAGCTAGCAACATCACTGGGCCCTAGGTAATAGGCCCTGGGCTGTTTCCCACATTGACCAATTACTTAAAGGCCCACTCCACTTGTAAGTTCATAGCAAAGCTCAACGCATGAATTGCAGGATGATTTTTGCTGAACTAGAATTATTCCGAAGAAAAAGACGACACCAATATTTTGCTGGTCTCG
Organism: Sclerodactyla briareus; assembly: GCA_026419785.1. NCBI lineage: Eukaryota > Metazoa > Echinodermata > Holothuroidea > Dendrochirotida > Sclerodactylidae > Sclerodactyla > Sclerodactyla briareus. The sequence goes on along the minus strand of JAODTK010003366.1, from coordinate 192,168 downwards.
AAGCGAGACCGAAGAATTTCCGAGACCAGAGGGGTTCGAGACCGAGACCGAAACCGAGACCACAAGGTGTCGAGGCCGAGATCGAGAACCGAGACCAGCAAAACGCTGGTCTCGAGACCGGTCTCGAGACGAGTAGACCCGGTCTCTAGACACTACAACACTGGTAAACTTCCCGTCATTCATTTGGGATTGTAGAACTCTTGAGAACTACGAGAACCCTGTAATACGCTGTAGACCGCATCTCTTTTGACATACCATTCATGAAAAATCTCATGCAATTTTTAGGCTGGATATCTGCAATTCCAGTAACGTTTTTATTATCGTGCTTGGGTAGAATCATATAATTGAACAACGCTTTAATGCTACGCCATTAATGATAGTAGTTACAAACTGTTTAGACAAATTAACAAGTGGGTTACAATTTTTGGAATTGGAGGTAACACTGTCACGGAAGTTTGTTGAAGAGTTTCGGGCAGCGAATTGCTCATAATGGAGACATTTCATAGAATCCATCCATCCATTTTCATACCTGTATCCCCGTGAATTCGCCATTCGATGGTCTTCTATGTACCATTCACCGAATTGGTTTCAAACGGCGCATGCTTGTCAACAAGTTGTGTTAACTGTTTATCATGAATTATTCTCACAAATTCAAACATGCCGATACTCCTGTCATCCTAGTTGCGTTATTCATTATTTTACGATAGAGCGGGGAGATTAGGGTATCTTAGCTAACGATTGTACCGTTAATGTCCGAATAAAATCAATTCTGGCTCCATGAATTCTACGAAATAGCAAAAAAAAAAACTGGTTGCATATTGCGACCTACTGGTCCTACTGGTCATCTTGAGACGTTCTGCAGCGACGTCCTGTATTTATCTGTTTTCTGATAATTCCACTGCAAGTTTTCTGATGAGTCATATACAGTTCCTTACCCTACTCCTCTTGCTGTATCATTTCAATTTTTTCTACAAACGTGCAACTTCATTGGTTACAAACATATCATACCAATTACATACATATCACACCAATAGGTTTCTAGCATTCGATTGAAATTTCAGGAGTAGAACGCTGCAACAGCAGCACAAAATGACTGAACCCAAAACGCATACGATGACAACGACATCTAAATACATTTGGAATTGGAATACTCCTTAGGTGGGTCCGTTGTATCCTTAGTTTTTACTGACCACGTCTGGGTGGTACCATCTGCCACGCAGATTTCTCCGAAATCTACTTGGAGGAACGGGGTCGTCTTCAACTCCAGTGGGGTTGAACAGGAAAATATATGAACGTAATTTCCCCTGTCAACTCTGTCTGCAAGAGCTCTCTGTAGGTAGCGTAGCGAACAATCACAGTGCAATGGGTTATCACAGATTTCGAGTATAAAGTAGGATGGGGATAGCTCGAAAATTCCTTTTGTAGAACCTTTAAACGATTGCCCGAAAGCGACAACGTATGTAAGGTGAAAATTCCGGAAAACGACCCAGGGTAGCATATTGATATGAAATTATTCTCCAGGTTGATCGATCGGATTTTGTAATTATTCTGGAAGGAATAGGCGGGGACTTGGGTGAATTTGTTAGATTCAAAGAGATTGCAGAAAAGTAAGCGTATCCCCAAAGGTGAGAGGATCGATGTACTCGACGTTATTATTATCTAATAAAGACTTCGCAACGAAAGAGACTCCAGAAGACTTCCATGTTCCAGAATACGGATCTTATTCCGGCTGAGATAAATAACTTCGGCTGTGGAAACATCGCTCTGCGTCCTGCTCATCAGCCGAATCCATTGTATGTTATTATTCGTCGTACCGACATACCTCAAACTCGGTAGTTGTGCTTTTGACAGTGGTGGTGATACCGTGAGATTGTTAAAAGACAGTGACAAATCTTGGAGATGGTCAAGTCCTTCGAAGGCGAGTTCTTCGATTACGGTGAATGTATTTCTATCAAGTTGGAGGCCAGTTAGGTGGATATTACCCACGAACGACCATGAATCGATCGCTCAATGACATTACCGGACAGGTCAAGGAGATTCAGGTTGGGTAGTTTGTATAGGACATCTCGTGGTATGGCAACGATCCTATTCCCTCTCAGCTTGAGCGTAGTGATATGTACAACATTGATAATCAAAGACTCGTTCATTGTATACATACTGTTGTTACTCAAGTCGAGGTAAGTCAGCCCTCTCATCTCGGGGAGTGTTGCATTCTGGTCGCCATATTTCAGGGCTGGTATGTCCGTATCAGTGATATCTCAAAGTGCAATGTCGTATTTGGATGTATTCGTTCCAGGAAGGCGGTCCAATTGGATAGTCGACCATCACAGTTTATATGAACTCCAAAGCCATAGGCATGTTTTTCAACGCACCCGTTGTGTTGAGAGGATGTGCTTGGCAAAATGATGATAAAAACGCAAACAAAAAGACCTTAAATACTCTCCATGGCTTTTTAACACTCGAGATGTGACGACAAATCAATTATTATCTATAAAATGTGGTCATTCCCCGCATCAACCGCGCTCCAGTGATGAAGAAGATGCGGAAGACGTTCCTCTGTGAATTCTCACTGACTGGTGCGAGATAAATAAGTAGTACAATGCATACCCATAAAGCTCACTTCTTTGTGTCTCGTGTCTTGTTTTGGTTTCTTGTACAAACATGCAGACAGCGATCTCCGAATGGGGAAAAAAAAATGAAAACAAATGGCCAAAACCGCATTTCAAGCAACTTCCAACGAATAATACTGATCGAGAATTGCGATGTGTTGTTTTGTGACAAATGTAGGACATAGGATTCCTGTTGACTTTCCGTGTTGCCCAAGAACTGAACTGTTATGCTCGACGAAGACGCAGCGATGCAAGAGCAAGAATGAGTAAATAACGACTAAACCCCTCGAATGAGTCCTGAAATGCACTGTTTGCACTGGCCAAAGTCATTCCGCTAAATACTGACAGAATGCAAACCGAATTGCTGCCCTTTCTATACACTCGTTTGTTGATGAAAGCGGCAATTTGCACAATTATTGCTCCCCTGCAGGAGGTATTCTGATTGATTGTTTTTTTTTATATTAGTTTCTCATTGTACTCTCAAGAGTCACGTGGCCAATTCCATTATGAATGATAAAAAGATAATCAACGGGCGTAGGCGTGGTGAGACAGTATTATTCCCAAGTTCCAAGAGTCTGCATACGCCTATATTGAACAGTATTGGCTGTTATGAATGTGTAATTTTTTGACGGATGTATTATCAGCGGCAGTTCATCATTATATATACAGTTAAGTATCCCCACGTTCTTCTGAAAATCCAATTAGTAATTCCTGTCTTATCATATGCAATTTTAGCAGTGCGTGTATATGATAATCATAAACTGGAGTGATAGGTGGATTTTGCTAAGCACACTATATTTTCAGTTCGACATAAATTCAGAAAACCATCGCTGACTGAATTGCCCGATCCCCTTGTTAAAAGAAGTGGTATTCATAATGGTTGGGAAGAAATTGTTGGCAGTACTAGAGCGATGACAGTTGAAAATTGTCCCAGGAATCTTGAGTTGAGTTCAGTTGAGTTTAGTTTAGCTTAGTAGGTAAGGGTCAGGAAGGAACTGGGTCCTCATGAATGACCCTGAAACTACAACAACGAAGGAAGAAGAACGACAGGAAAATTCTCTCACAATTACTGGAAAACAAGTCGAACTGTTTTCGAAGACATTTACACTCCTAGACCAAACATCATCTGCAGGGAGGCTATTCCATCCATCAATCACTTTCGCGAGAGATTTGCCATGTTTACCACGAGGCCTGAGACAATGACCCCTTAGTGGCTAACATCAGGAAAATTTTAAGTCTGAGGAAAGGTATCGAAGCATGGATGTTTGAAAACCTGAATCGGATTACCGCGAGTTCACCTTTGTTCCATTGAAGGCAGACCAAGACGCTTTGATCTTTCCTCATACGGCAAATCTTGCAGACAGTGAACGTTCTCAATTAGCAGCCTATTTTTCCACACTTGGACGGAATACTTAAAGTGAGGTCTTACCAACTGCCTAAAAAAGCCTGACAACAATGTCGTTGTCCAGGAAAAGGAAATTACGTTTAATCAAGCTGAGAACCTAATTACCTTTCTTAGCAGCTTCTGCAAACTGCTTGGAAGGTTTCAATGTAAAATCGACGAAACACAAGCTCTTTTTCGAATTTTCGAAATATTTGAACTAGAAGACGCTTGGCGTTATGATAGCTGACAAGCATCACTTTTCATTCATCGGCGTTTAAAAAACATTCGCCAATCGGAAGACCATTTGAAGGTTTGGTTAAAATCCCTCTCAACAATGTACCCCCCAAATCACATTCGAAGCCACTTCCAGATAGAACTTTAGTCTCCGCGAATGGCTTTCTGCTTCAGGGCCTCCCGTAACGAGGGGGTTTGGGTGAGGGTGTTAGTGGGGGTTCGGAGTTGCTGAATGAAAGATCGGTAAAAATCGTAATGATCGGGGGAGGGAGGGGTCTAAGGTGTCCCCAAAGTTTTGGTTTTGAAACGTCCTCAGATGCAATCTGTTGCATATTCCAAGTAAAATTTTGCATAGTATCATTTCCTTTTGATATTATTTTTTATAGCAGTCGGCAGAAGAAAGAAGAAGGATTAATGATACGAAAAAAAATAAATACCAGTATCTTATATTAGAAAGTAGATCATACAATCGGAATTTGGACTAAGGGATTCACATTCTGTATGCTGAGCATTAGTGAATGTAATCAGGCTTTGCCCCCATGACTGACATGAGTGCCTCTCGTGCTGAACCTGTGGCAATCAGTGGTGTAGGCAGGGTATAGGAGACAGTGGGGCATGGTTATTGATCGAAATCCTGTGGGAGGTTCCAAGGGTCGTGGGGACCCCTCCCTCTTTGGACAATTTTTGAAAAAACTCGAGCATCTTCACATCTAATTTGGGGCACAGGGAAATTTCTGAGGGTGATTTTGACTCCATATTCATATTTTTTCAGGTTAATTCTTGAAAAAAATCGCTCCACAACTACAAATGCGCCATTGGTCCCCGCCGTGATTTTTTGTCCTATAATCTCAGGTTAGAGCTCTATTTTGTTGAGGGATAACAGGCAAAATAATTCTCAAAAGCACCGCTGTCTCTTTACAGTTCTTCGAAATTCCGAATTAACTTTTTAATTGCTTTTAAATCAGTAAGTTTCAGGTAAATAAATGGATAGCCTAATTGTTGGGAAATAGTCGATTTATTGGAGATGAGCCAAGGGACAAAAACAACTGCTTGTAGTATAAGTGAGTAATTGCAGCCGTGTAACACAGGTGTAAATTGGATTTAATAATTGCAACGAATTACATGTCATTAGCCCGGGCGCGCGGCTGCGGTCCTCTCGGGCTCAAAATTTCTTATTTTTCACTGAGTTGCTAGCGATTCCTGACAGCTCATCTAGCTGAGGCTTGGTATGCTGTGGTCGTGCAATTATTATTTGCAGACAGGTTTTTAGCAAGCGTCGGGTGATTGTACTAGGTGAATGAGTATATCAATGGGTACTGGAAAATCGGGCATACCGATAATCATCTCCCCATTCTCCTCTCCTCTATGCTCATTCGCCTTCCCCCTTCCTTCTTCATCCACTCTCTTTCACTTTCTTTCCGCTCCCCTTTCCCTTTTTTGCCGACAGACCCAAAATTTTCCGACAGTTGTCAGACTGATTATGGAAACAAGTCCGGGACTAAATAACCTCGTGATTCGGTTTAGTAAAAAATGTTGAAAAAACCTGTCTCAAACAGTAATAAAAATATATGTTAACCAGACGCGGCACATCGTTTGGGAAAATTTGCATTGATTTGGTCTGTCAGTTGTTCCAGACCGTAGACTCTCTGATGAGACGTTTAGACTCCCTGCCCATTTTACTACAATAACAAAAAGCCGAAAATTATTGTTTACACCAATACTTCGTAGCTAATATGAATTGAAGTATAATCAACTAACCCCGGCTAGTCAAATAAGAACAATTGAAGACATAAGTTACTGTTATTAATCGAAAGTGAAATTACTGATTTAGAGATGATTGCCATTTCGAATAATCCCGATGTTAAATCAGACGCTCAAAGTTAAAAACAAATTATCTAATGTCCGTTAAGTTTAAGCCCAGTGTTCATGAAGCATCATTTCGTTCGTTTAGTCAATGTTTTAGTTTTTGCCACGTTACGGTGGTGACAGAGGTTATGTTACCATACGCTCATACTGCAAACATCGAGCTTATTACCGCATTCTCTGTATGCCGAGTCCACTTTCGATTGCTCATAGTATATGGAGAATTGCTGAATATTTTGGCTTTCAAGGTGGTATAACATATTTGTGTTTTGACACACTGCGACCCATGGAATAATTGGGCCGTGGGTTATACTACTTGCGCACGACAAGTGTGGCAACTGGTGTTTTCGAAGCAGATCGTGCAGAGGAAACCAATAAATACACTAAAACAAATACCAAAACGAGGGATCACAACACAAAGTTGTGTCATTCTTACTCATGTTGGGACTTTAAAGTCACTTGTATTCGCTAAACGAAGAACGTCCCAGCACTATCAACATTGTTTACTAGTGTACAATGTTGTTAAATAATTAACTTCCATCATACACAATCTGTGCCCCTTGGTTAGAGCACTCGTCATTCTCACTTTTATTTTTATTACGCCAAGAAGCGTTGCGTTGGCAACGTTAGGCTCTTGGAATCATGGCCAATATTGAGTTAAACTCTAGCAGTCTAGCAGGTGCAAATTTGGGAATAATTCCCTACACTCCAAAAGTTGTCTGCAAAAAGCCAGCTCATGCGAAACCTGTGGTATTCAAGGCTGTCAAGAGTCCATATCTCGACATATTAGAGATAATCATGGTTAGTTTTCGTGTTAGGGTAACAAACATATCGCGGACGGACAGTTCGTTTATCTGTGTGATATACATATATGGCAAATCGCCTTCATTGTTCGGGAAACCTTACGCATCGAAATTCGGGAGTGAAATAAAATATATATGTCAAGAGGGTACTCCTGCTCTTTTGAAAATATAAAAACATCACATATACTATTGTGAAATTCGGTTCAATGACGTGAAATCTGTTTTTGGTTTGCTGTGTAAATTTGGGGAAGGTAGAAAAAGTTGCCTGCGCCGGTAACGGTCTTTCATATTCGACGAGAATGCATAACCTCCGTGGAAAAATCAATGAACATCGCATTTAGTGCGATACTATAGTGTAATCTAGTATAGGAAGTGATGAGCCTCTAACAGGGGATAACTAAAGTTCACGCTATCGGGATTTTTCTTCATTTCTTTATATATTGATCCATTACATCCCCTAATGTGCTTACATATTTTATATATATTGTGTTTCGCCAATTATATAGATGACCATGGCGGCCTATCGGAATCTATCTTCGTTACCCTTCTCCTGCTCGCATATAATATAATATAATATAATATAATATAATATAATATAATATAATATAATATAATATAATATAATATAATATATATAATATAATTAATATAATATAATATAATATAAATAATATAATATAATATAAATAATATAATATAATATAAATAATATAATATAATATTGTCTGGGCCCAGACATTCGCCCTGAGGAACTCCAGAAAGAACATGAGTGAAGGCTGATGAGGTGCCATCAATAACCACACTTTTAGTTCTATGAGTCAGAAAACCATCAATCCCATGGAAAGGATATCACCACGAATACCGTAGTGGTTGATCTTGGACAGCAACCTCCGACACAACTGCGAAGGCCCATGTTAACTTGAACATTATTGTCCTAATAGTGATGTAAATCGGACGTTGTTATGAGTAGTTTTGTTATGAACGATTCCTTCTCAAACTGTGTTGAAGATCTGTTAGAATAGCATACTTCCTAATGAGACAAATGTATTTCACAACCATATGTTCCGAAGTTTTGACAGACACATGTCAGACACATGGACACTAATTTGCGGCCAAATGTTTATCCAACTGTATTTAGATTGGAGCAGTTGTCCAATCGTGTGGCACAATTCCCTCTGACAATGATTGATTGAAACGTGATGTGAGAATTGGCGCTGATTCAACTGAAAGTTCTTTCAGAAGCCGATTTGGTATGTTGTCCGGCCCACGAACCTTGGATTCAACCACTATACAAACACTGGGCACCAGCTTCAGTAACAATTAATGGGGTCTATCTCTGGACAGGATCAACGACCAGTGAGCGGAGTAATGCAAAGGAATCAGGTATGAAAACGGAGCTAAATGGCTGCGCAGAATTTCGCCTTGTCCACCTAGAACAAGGAAGAGTGGCCTGTGCCTGTAAGAGGGGCTACACTGCGGCTTTCTGTTCTATTGTGATATGATTCCTAGGGACGGTTGTTGCCTTGGTTGAATGCATTCTGCTTCTGCTTCGTACTCAGTTAACCACTTCGGGTCTCACAACGAGGATGTCAGGGGTTCAGTAAAGCACATCAGGCAGCACTGTTAAGCCACAGGCAGTAACTGTGTGTGGGTAGGCTGGCTTTAAACACTTCAGGACTGGGGCTCTCCTTAACCGTCTCTAATAATGCGAGGATAGAAACTGTACTGGAAGCTGGACATTTATGGGGGTTGGATGTAGCGAACACGTCTATCAGTCTTAGTTCATGTGGAACTGCCACCATGCCATTGATAACTTGATAGAAGGGTACAAGCCTGGCTTTTTCCTCCTTCAGAACAGTGGTTCCCAGTTAGACTTAATATAATATAATATCTGTCACACTTGACTGTCTACGGAAGTCACGTGTCACCATACGGGCAGCACTTCTTTGGAATGCTTTCGATTTTATTTGGATCCCAAATTGTGAATAATACTCTAGGGTGAGCGGCACAAGGAGGTAAGGCAAACCACTACACCTTCTGGGTGGCCAAATGCAGATTTCTATTCAGTACCAAGAGTCTACTTGCTCTTGGGCAAATACTGTCACTTGAGTAGAAAGACAAGTTTTCATAAGGAGGACACCGCAGATAGTGTTGTGAGGACAACACAATCCAAAGAATGAGCATAGATGGAATAGAAAAAGGGGATTTGGCTGCCACACGCGTGTCGACATCTAAGAAGTTAGATGGATATATGTCATACACCTGCTTTGCCCAGGACTCAAGGTGATCGTCAAATGAGTGAAGGATGTATACAAAGGCATATCAGCAAGTAAGCGTAGTTGTGAATCATTGGGGGGTAATGTCATTAATATGACACAAAAACAACAAGGCCGGTAAAGACAAAAGTACCCTGAGGAATCAGAAAGAACAGGCAGAGGAGTGATGAAGTACCATCAAGAACCAGATATGAGTCACTATGAGTCATATGAGTCAATCCAAATACCCAGACTATCGTAGTGGTTGATTGGCAGTAAACGTACGATGAGAAACAACATCGAAGGCCTTTGAGGAATCAAGAATGCCCCCATGGCACACTGGAACATAATTGTCGTAATTGATGTAAATCGGTGGAATGCATCACCATCCACCGTGGGCTAGACAGGGGTCCATGGCATAATGGCGGGCAAAGCATTTTCTCAAACAAAAACAGGAATGTGAGAATTATTTCACCAAGCTATTCCAAATAATTGGCTCTGATTAGGAATAGTTCGTTGTGTATTGGCTACAATTGGAATCTTATAACCACCGTTGCTTTGTATTTGAGAAGGTTATCGCTGTTTATGAAATTGAGATATGTCTTTTTTTTCTTGGGGGGAGGGGGGAGAGGGGTCAATTATGAGCAAACAACATCTAATGACGAGGTCAAAGGTCAAGTCTCAAACGAATGATTGCCTCGTTTAGGAGTACAGGCAATGAAATATTTTTTTTAATAGGTGTTCTGTGTGATACATAGACGAAACCAACTCCTGGCTTAATCTGGTCCTGGTCTTTAGCTACAACAGGTCAAAGGTTGGCTTTGATACGTTTTTGGCAATGGGCATTGGGGTGTGTATCTGATTATCTAATGCTTTCAGACTTTAATCGAAAACGCTATGTTATCAAGGGTCGTTCAAGGTCAATTAACTGCCGAGTAACAACTTTTCCATTGTCATCGCAGGTCATTCGAAGTCACTTATGAGCAAAAAACTGCTTCTTGATTCATATGTGATTGCAGTCAATAATAAAAGACGAGAACTGCTACATTTCCATGTGAGTTTTATCTATAGCAATAATGCAAGTGCAGTAGTTTTGTAAGTTAATCCCATGACTTGACGGCCAATAAGGTCGCCTCATTGAAGAATACCGCCCCAAGAGTGAGTAGTAATTAGTTTACATTGACATTAGAAACAATCACCAGGATTCATTAAAGGGTAGACAGACACATAGAAGGTGCTACACAAAAGTATACAATGTCACTGCAGCCAAGACACATCATAGGCCTATATCGTCGAATTACATCAGTCCAGTGAACGTAACAATAATCTATCAACGTTGGTGACTTGAAAGAGGCTGGCTGGTCTACGTACGAAAGCACATTCGTGCGCAGGCGGCGTATCCAGGGGCGGGGGGGCTTTGGGGGGCGGGTGCCCGGGTAGAGGAGGGAAAACATTAAAAGGGGGAAAGAAGAAAAATGGGAGGAGTAGGAAAGAATGAAAAGAAAAAAAGAAGAGGGATAGAGAAAAAGAGAAGAAAAAGGAAGGAAGGGAGAAGAAGAGGGAAGGAGAGGAATGATGGAGAGAAGGAGAAGGGGGAGAGCGGGAAGGTGTGGTAAAAAATACGAGACGAAACTAAAAAAGTGACGTAGGCTATTGTTGAGCATTTGACGCAATAAACCCTTGCCGAAGAATGTTTCCCACGATTTTAGCACTAGCCCCCCCCCCCCCTTCCATTCCATTCGCTGGTCCAATCAGTGTCACATCATCAGCTTTCGGTATCTTGGATGATAAAATAATTGGACCGAGGCTGGAACCCCCCCCCTTTCCCAAAACTCCGGCTACCAGGGGACACAAATCCAATTGGGTAATGATGATATCGTGATCCGTCACATAACCCGCTATAAATGCATGAGTTTCACTCATTTCGACATAAATTATTGTTTGCCCCCTTTGTCGGAAGATGGACCCCCCCCCATAATATCTCTCACGAAAGCCGCCGAGCCTGCAGAATCAGCTGAAATAGTACAACATTACAACCCATTTAACCCAACTCGAAACCTATCCGCATCAGCCGACGATGTGTTCCGCTTAATGGCCACGTCCATAAATACCCCCCGCCCCCTCCTCTCTCCGCTCAGATATTGAACCAAGGACCATATGAAATACTCAATACAGCCCAGTGGCGTCGCCAAGGGTGGGGGGCACGTTCCCGAAAACGTTCTCACAACCCATGAGCCCCTCCCCCGTGTGCCACCCCAAGAGATTTGTGATTTTCGACAAAGAAAAAATCTGCTTCCAGTATTCAACGAACAGTTTGATGAAGACCTGGGTAATTTGTTGCTTTTCGTAGACAAGAAAGGCAGTGATTGTGCCAAATTTGCCTCAATGAACTAAAAAGTGTAATAAAGTTCGTGATTCGCCCGTGGGTAGGCTCTAATGGTGTTAATTCGTCCCGTGCTCTCCGGTTCTCCCGACATCTCTGCAAGCTCTTAGATGGGACATTTCTCCTCATTGCCCCCTCAGCTTATACATCTGTGAGGTGAAATTAAACAACAGCATTCTCATTGACTTGGGATAAACTACAATCATCTCTTTGGATTTACTACACCCCTTAGCCTCTGGGTCCGTTATTCATCTCTCAACCAGCGCAATTTTGATTGCAGAGTGGCCTCTAGGCCTAGAGACTGCTTGATTTTCCAACGCTGTGTTTTCTCCAGGGAACTGCTAATAGGACGAAGTTCCCTGCTCTCTATGGCATAAAGTTTTATATGATTGGGACAGCTAGGGCTAAAGCCTACTAAATGTCCTAAATTCTTGCTGGGATTCTGATTTTACTCAGATGTGCTCTGGAATCTCGAGAAAATTGCGCGCCTCGCGCGCACTGGTGGATAGTAGTATGGCGCAGCAATGTGAACATTCTGACTAAAAGTTAAAGACGGGGCAACGATAAAGACGAGGTCCGACACAATGTTCAAATTCCCACCGAATACAAAATTTTTTTGAACATGGAAATGCCCTGGTGAAGCGTAGTAGACGTGTAGCCTAAAGCCCGGGAAAGGGCCATTTCAGCCATCTGGGAGCTTGCACAAAACAAAAACATTTCCACTGGAACGATACGAGCCAGACGAGGGTGGCGCTCCAGCTCAGAAAGAACTCTTGGCCCCCTGAAAATGCGGTTCCCCCTTGTGCCCTCCTCCCCTTAAAGACGAAAAGTCTGGGACCCCACTGTCCTGCTCCCCACTCCTCCAGCTCCTTCCACTGAAGAATCCTAGCTACGCCACTGAAGTCACCAAGTACTGGAAGTTCTATTTCCTGCGATCGGAGTGACCTCTCTCTCTCTCGAAACTTTCTCAACGATCATGCCAACTGCCAAGCAATGATTGGGCTCCATTTAGATACTCTTCCAATCACTCCACATTTCCCACACAGGTGTGTACATATTAATTCACATAATGTCACTTTGCTGATCAAATATTAATGGCTGAAATGAAGGGTAGGTTTCATCCTAGCTTACCGTCTACCTTAATTTGTAAACTTGCAGTATTTTCTTGGTATTTAGTTTGAAATCACTTGCTGACATATTCTTTCATAAAAAAATATATATATATAAAGAGGCCGTAGATGCTGTGTTGCTATATTTATCTGCCTATATTCTGCAGAGTAATAACTCTTCAACATTCTTTTCTTACTGAAATTGCACATTCAGATTTTGCAATTTGCCCGGCAAGTGCCATTTCCGGCGATCTCGGAGGTATGGAAAGCGAAAATTTCTGGGTTCGCTACGCGCCAACCTATAATGGCGCGCTGCTCAGATAATAAATTGCAGTCCACATCATCCCCCACTTTTTCGAAAGGGATTGACGTCTCTGATCGTGCATCCATATACCTGTGAGGAAGAAACGTTAGAGAGAATGGGCTAACCACATATATAACTGCATTGGGGATCATTTTTATTTTCAGTGTAATTCCACCACGAGAAGGCAATTTTTTTTTCAAAACCGATAGTATAAGTATTAAACGGCCCCTCCAGCGCCCCCGACGGGGCCAGTTACGGCGATCTGGGAGGTGTAAAAACCTCGAATATCAGGTGCGCTCCGCGCCAACCGATGGTGGCGCTCCGCTCAGATAGTGACCCGCGCCTCCGGGTTGACAAATCCTGCATACGCGCCTGGTGCGGACCGACATTTCGAATCGGAAGCGTGCATGAGGTGGCCTAACCTTTACAATATGGTCATCGTTAGGATACCGCTGTGCGCATCTCTCTGACATACCATTCGTGAATAATCCCATGCAATTTTTAGGCTGGATATCTGCAATTCCATAACGTTTTTATTATCGTGCTTGGGTAGAATCTAGAATTGAACAAACGCTGGATGCTACGCCATTAATGATAGTAGTTACAAACTGTAAACAAAGTAAACAAGGGGTTTACGATTTTTGGAATTGGAGGTAACACTGTCACGGAAGTTTGTTGAAGAGTTTCGGGGCAGCGAATTGCTCATAATGGGACATTTCATAGAATCATCCCCATTTTATAGTATCCCCGTGAATTGGCCATTCAATGTGTCTTCTATGTTACCATTCACCGAATTGGTTCCAAACGGCTCATCTTGTCAACAAGTTGTGTTAACTGTTTGTCATGAATTATTCTCACAATTCATCCGATGACTCCTGTCATTCTCTATTGCGTTATTCATTATTGACGATAGAGCGGGGAGATTAGGGTATCTTAGCTAACCGATTGTACCGGTCAATGTCCGAATAAAATCAATTCTGGCTCCATGAATTCTACCGAATAGCAAAAGAAAAAAAAACTGTTGCAATTGCGGACTTCCATAGGGTCCTACTGGTAAGTCTGAGACTTCTACAGCGACGTCCTGTATTTATCTCCGGAAATGAATGACTGCATGTTTTCTGATAATTCGACTGCAAGTTTTCTGATGGTCATAGACTGGTTCTTACCCTACTTTCTGCTCTACCATTTCAACTTTCATACAAACGGGCAACAGCAGGGCAATTGACATGGTTACATACATTCATACCAATTACATCTAATATCACACCAATAGGTTTCTAGCATTTCGATTGAAATTTCAGGAGCAGAACGCTGCAACAACAGCACAAATGACTGAACCCAAAACGCATACGATGACAACGACAGCCAATACATTGGAATGTGATTAACTCCTTCGGTGGGCCGTGGTATCCTTAGTTATTATGGCCACGTCTGGGTGGTACCATCTGCACGAGATTTCTTCGAAAATATACTTGGAGGAACGGGGTCGCCTTCAACTCCAGTGGGGTTGAAACAGGAAAATATTTATGACGTCATGCCCCTGTCAACTCTGTCTTCAAGAGCTCTCTGTAGGTAGCGTAGCGAGCAATCACATGGGCAAGGGTTATCACGTATTCGAGTATAAGTAGGATGGGGATAGCTCGAAAAATTTCCTTTTGTAGACCCTGTTTTAAACAACGACTGTGCCCGAAAGCGAAACGTATGTAAGGTGAAATTCCGGAAAACGACACAGGGTAGCATATTGATATGAAAAATTATTCCCAGGTGATCGATCGGATTTGGAAGTATTCTGAAAGGAATAGTCGGGGACATGGGGGAATTTGTAGATTCAGGTCAAGGGTAGTCAGTTTGGTGAAGCTTCAGTATTTCTACAGGTACGTCGGTTAGGTTGTGTGGTTGAGATTGAGAGATCGCAGGAGAAAGGAGTGCACCCCCAAAGGTAAAAACACCCAAAAGGAGGGTCGACTTTTTTATTTCGGATGGCGTCGATGTACTAATTTAGTATTAATTAAGATAAAGACCCGCAACGAAAATGAATCCAGAAAGACTTCCAGGTCCCAGAATATGAGCTTATTCCGGCCGAGATCAGATAACTCGGTTGTGGAAAACATCGCCCTGCGTCCTGCTCATCAGCCGAATCCGTTGAATGTTAGTATCCTCGTGCTGACCGGACCTCAAACTCGGTAGTTGTTGTTTTTGACAGTGGTGGTGATACCGGGAGATGTTAGAGGGACAGTGAACAAATTCGAAGATGGTCAAGTCCTTTGAAGGCGAGTTCCTCGATTATGGATGGATTGTGGTTATTCGTTATCAATGTAGAGGCCAGTTAGGTGGATGTTGCCCACGAACGACCATTGAATCGATCCGCTATGACAGTACTGGACATGTCAAAGGTGGCGTCAGTGGGGTAGTTTGCTTATAGGACAATCTCGTGGTATGTAACGATCTATTCCTTCTCAGCTTGAGCGGAGTGTATGTATAACATTGTAATCAAAGACCCGTTCATTGTATACATACTGTTGTACCAGTCGAGGTGTCAGGCATCTCATTGGGGAAGTGTTGCTTCTGGTCGCCAATTTCACGGGATGGTATGTCTGTATGCTCAATTCTCAGCAAAGTTGTATTCGGATGTAGGTCTTTCCAGCAAGGCGGTCCAATTTGATAGGCGACTATAACACTTTATACGGAATCCCAAAGAACATAGGCAGGGTTTTTCAACGCACCCATTGTGTTGAGAGTATGTGCTTGGCACAATGATCATGGAAATGCAAACAGAAAGACCTAAAATGCTCTCATGGCTTTTTAGCACTCGAGATGTAACGAAAAATCAATCATGAAGTGGTTATTTCTCGCATCCCCCGCGGTCCAGTGATGAAGAAGAGCGGACGACCGTCCTGTGAATTCTCACTGACGGGGGCGAGATAAATAAGTAGTACAATGCATACTATAAAGTCCAACTTCTTTGGTCTCGTGCTTGTTTGGTTCTTGTACAAAACAAGCCAGACAGCGATCTCCGGAAATTTAGGTAGAAAAAAGAAAAACATATGGGCCAAACCGCATTTCAAGCAAACTTCCAACGAATAATACTGGACGAGAATTGCGAGTGGACGATGTAGAACACATGATCCTGTTGACTTTCCGTGTTGCCTAAGAACTGAAACTGTTATGTTCGACGAGACGCAGGATACAAGAGCAGAAATTAGTAAATAATGAAAACGACTCGAAACCTAGAATGAGTCCAGAAAGAAAGGCATGTTGCATGGTCAAAGACACCCCGTTACATACTGAAAGAAGGAAACGAATACCGAATTGTCCTTTTCTATACACTCGTTTGTTGATGAAAGCTGAAATTTGCACAATTATAATTGCCTCGCAGTAAGTAGGTGTTCTGATGTTGTTTTTTTTGTATTAGTTTCTCAGTGATCCTCTCAGAAGGAGTCACGTGACAATCCATTGAATGAAAAACAGAGAAGCCACGCACGTAGGCGTATGAGACAGTAATTTTCCCAAGTTCCAAGGGTCTTGCATACGCATATACTTAAAAAGAATTGGCTATGTAATGAATGTGAATTTTTGACGGACGTTTTATCAGCGGCAGTTTCTTCATTATATATACAGTTGAGTAATATCCACGTCCTCTGAAATCAAATTAGTAATTCAGTGTTATCATATGCGCAATTTTGTAGCAGTGCGGTATATGATAATCATAGAAAACTGGGGAGTGGAGTGTAGAGTGTAGGTGGATTTTGCTAAGCACACTATATTTCTGTCGACTAAATCCAGGAAAACAATCGCTGACTGAATTGCCCGATCCCTTGTTTAAGGGAAGTGGGATTCATAAGGGTTGGGAAGAAATATTGTTAGCATACTAGCGCGACAC
This sequence comes from Sclerodactyla briareus, assembly GCA_026419785.1. Taxonomy (NCBI): domain Eukaryota; kingdom Metazoa; phylum Echinodermata; class Holothuroidea; order Dendrochirotida; family Sclerodactylidae; genus Sclerodactyla; species Sclerodactyla briareus. The sequence goes on along the minus strand of JAODTK010003366.1, from coordinate 175,344 downwards.
GACGTTGAAAATTGTACCAGGGAAAGTCTAGTTTAGTTCAGTTAGTTTAGTTAGTTAATTGAAAATTGTCCAGAAATCTTTAGTTCAGTTTAGTTAAGTAGTTTAGCTTAGTAGGTTAAGCGTCAGAAGGAAAACTGGGTCCTCATGAATGACCTGGAACTACAACACCGAAGGAAGAAGAACGACAGGAGAATTCTCTCACAATTCCTGGAAAACAAATCGAACTGTTTTTGAACACAGTTATACTCCGTAGAACGAAACCCATCGGAAGGGAGGATATTCCACTCATCATGCACTCTTCGCGAGAGATTTGCCATGTGTCCCACGAGGCCCGAGACAAATCACCCCTATTCAGTGGTAACATTAGAACATTTAAAGTCCGAGAAAGGTCATCAAAAGCCATGGACAATTTTGTAAAACCTGAATCGGATTACCCGAGTTCGCCTTTTGTTCATTGAGGCAGACCAAAACGCTTTGATCTTTCCTAATACGGCACATCTTGCAGGGACGGTTGAAACGTTCTCAATTAGCAGCCTATTTGTTCCACACAATTGGACGGGAATACTTAAAGTGAGGTCTTACCACGCCTTAAACAGCCATGACAACAAGTCTTTGTCAAGAAAACTGAAATTCCGTTTAATCGAAGCTGGGATCCAATTACCTCGTTTTAGCAGCTCCGCAAACTGCTTGGAGCGGTTTTCATGTGATCGAAATTAAACACCAAGATTCTTGCAATTTCTGGCAAATCGATTTCTATGACTATTTGAACTAGAAGACGCTTGGCGTTATGATAGCCGACAAGCATCACTTTCATTCTCGCCGTTAAAAACATTTCGTCCAGCGAAAGGGGGGGGGGGGGAACCCCATTGGAAGATTGGTTTTCAAAACACCTTCTTAACAATTGAAACTCATAATTTGAAGCCATTCCGATAGAAACTTTAGTCCTCCGCGAATGCATTCTGCTTCCAGGGGGTCCGTCACGAGGGTTGTGGTGGGGGCAGTTGTGGTCTGATTTGCCGAAAGATCTGTAAATGCGTGACTGATACGGGGAGGACTCTAGGTGTAACCTGCCCTTTAGAAAAGTTTTGGTTTGGACATAGAAATAGAAACCTGAATGACAACCTGAACGACCCCTAATAGGGAATATTTATACATATTCCAAACTGGCTAAGAATTAACAGATTAGCTCTGAAGGTTTCTAAAACAAAACCTAGGATATTTGATAAATAGAATTAATGATACTAGTGGCAGATTGGTCGTACTTGATGGCCAACAGAGAATTTGCCTTCACCTCATGCAACCTTTCTAGGAATCACACTCGATGACAAAAATGGAACTGGGCTATGCATTGTCACGTAATTTCAGCGTTAAAATTCTCAAAGGACGAACGGCGTTATTAATCGGTTAAAGCATATGTTGCCCCGTAGTTACTCTTTTAAGAGTCTCTATAACGAACTTGTGTGGCCTGCCTGAATTATAGTCTTCTTCTGTGGGGTCGTACAAATCCAAACCACCCGCACGCAATAGACTATATATTCTACAGGAACGTGGAATTACGCAACTTTGTAACGGGCCTTATACCCTCATTCACACTGCACGTCTTCTTAGTGAAACTCAATGTCCTCACGGATATACGAACCTTTATGACTATCAATTAGGAATATTTATGTATAATTCACAGAGGTGCTTCGACCGAGGTTTTTCAGTGGTATATTCTAACAACTCAAGCTTTCACAAGTTTAAAGACCCGATACGGACTTATCTGAGCTTACCCCTATTCCAGACAGTTCGAAATAAAAATGGCATGTACGTGCACTGGTGTCACTTGTGGAATTCTCTCGATTACCGATTTAAAAAACGCTAGTTCAGTGAATGTATTCAAACGGAAAATTTAGGAAGCATCTTCTTAGCAAACCTATTGACCCATGATGATAATTAGGTCCTATTTCACTTCTCCATCCACTTGATCTGTGGATTTGCCTTTACCTTCACTTTCGTGTGTTATAGAGGGAAGGCATTTGACGAACAACTAGTTGTCATATTCAGTCTATTCCTTTTTAGGGACCAGTCTCGAAAAGTTTTAACTTATTTCGGGTCCTTCCACTCTAATTTGTACATAGGAACATATTGTATTGTATTCGAGATTTGAGGAAAGATTCTAGTGTGAATTAAAACTTGAAACTTGAAGAGGGGATTTGAACCAAATCTTCAAATAGTCTTCTTCCGATTCGGCGAATGTTTTTTTTTTTTAAACGCCGATGAATGAAAATTGACGGCTTGTCGGTATCATAACGCCAATCGTCTTCTGTTCAGATAGTCAATCATAAAATTAATGTGGTAAAATCCGAAAAAGATCTTGGTGTTATTTCGATTCAACATGAGAAACCGTTCCAAGCAGTTTGCAGAAGCTGCTAAGAAAGGTAATTAGGTCTCAGCTGATTAAACGTAAACTTAGTTTCTGACAAGACATTGTGGCAGACTTTTAGGCAAGTTTACGCCAACTCCATTTATTTAACTGATAAACTAACTTGTATTTACAAGCAATAGAAAGTATTCGAATTTCGAAAAACTGTAAAGAGACCGCGGATTTGCTTTTGAAAAAACAAAATAGAACTCTATCTAAAAAAGCATAGGTGAAAACCATGAACTGGACAATGGCCTTTTGTAGTTGTGAGCGATTTTTTCAGGAACTAATCAACCTGAAAAATATGGAATATATGAGTAGAATTCACCCCTCAGAAGTTGCCCTGTGCCCCATATTGCATGTGAAGATGCTCGAGTCTCAAAATTGTCCAAGTGGACCTCTCCTCCGGATTGCGATTAAAAAAACAATACCATGCCCCCCCCCCCCCCCCCGTCTCCTATATCCTGCCTCTATCCTCAAAAACAGGGGCGTAACGACTGAACTCGGCGAGGTAGGGGGGTTCTGATTTGCCCGAAAGATCTGTAACAATCGTGACTGACTAACGGGGGAGGACTCTATCTCGGTGTCCCCTGCCTTTTTGGTTTTGAAACGTTCCGCAGATACAATCTGTTGCATATGTCGAGTATATTGCCATAGTATATTCCTTTTTTCAGGTTTTTTCATAGCATCCGGCAGAAGCAGGATCGAATGGACAACGAAGAGAAATTATCTACCAGGTATCTTTCTTATATTACAAAGTAGATCATACAATCGATTTGGACTAAGGAATTCAAATTTTGTATGCTGAACAGTGTTGAATGTAATTAGGCTTTGCCCACCATGCTGACATGCGTGTCTCTGGGGCTGAACCCTGTTGCAATCAGTAGTGTGGCATGATATAGGAGACAGGAGGGCATGGTTATTGATCGGAATCCTGGGGGAGCGGTCGAAGGGGGGGGTGTGACCCCTCTCAATCTTTGGACAATTTTGAGGACTCTAGCCTCTTCAACAGCAACTTCTGAGGTGTGATTTCTACTCATATATCATATTTCTTCAGGTTTATAGTTCCTAAAAAAAAAATCTCTCACAACTACGAATCGCTAGTTGTCCAGCCATGGATTTTTTTTTTTACCCTGGGATTGGTAAATTAGTTTATCAAATGGACAACTTGGAAAATTATGAAATAACCGATAAAAGCTCCCCCCCCCCCCCCATCTTCCCTGTAGAGTTTCTGATGATCCTGGCCGCTCGTCTAGCTAGTGGCACATATGAAATTCTTGTCATGTTTTCAAGATCCGTAATCTGCTCTGTGTGGACCTACTGTAATCTACATGCTGGGTTGAGCAACACCGATAAAACACTTTGAAACTCGACATGTGCAGGCGGGTAAACCGCCGCGTGTAATATATTCCCACAAAATGGCCTTTGTTGACTCTCGTTTGAAGAAAGCACCTTGAAGTTTATGTCCGTTTACTCTGGTGACTTTGAAATGCCCTACCCTTTGTTCAAGAACCAACCTGTAGGTCACATTCTCCAATTTTCGTTGCAAATCCGACAAAGTTATAAAAATCTCGAATAAAGCGCAAATTTGGCCTCTGTGACCTTGAAATTACCGTCATGTTATTCGGGGACCAACTTTTGTCCCCACTCACCAAGTTTCATGTAAATCAGACAATCTGTATTTTCGCAAACGAAACTACAAATTTGACCTCCGGTGACCTTGAAATCACCGTCAGTTTTCGGGACCATTTTTTGTCCCCACCCCACCAAGTTTCATGTAAATCGGACCAACTCTGTTTTTTCGTTCAAAACCTGCAAAATAGAGGGCAGCAAAAACTGCAGTGACGCCCACTTTCGATCTCATCCGAGAATTTAATTCAAGACGGGCATGTGTACCAAGTTTCAGATCGATCGGACCGGCGGCGGCGGGGAGACGACGGCTACACCCCCAAACTATAATATCCCTGAACACTTACAGTGTTGCGGGGATATAATTATTGATGATGTTATTAGAAGGGCGGGAAAAGATCGTATCTGACAGCTGCATACTGTTAATTCGGTTAATCAAGAGTCCACGGTGTGCGGAACAAACTGAGGTCAAATGACCCAAATCATCCGCTTCTTAGCGTTGTGAATGATCGTCGATCCTCGCAGTGCGGACTGAGACTGTATTCACATATAACCGTAACGATTCTCCTTCCTTGGCAGTGCAATCAGGCTTTTGAACTCAGAATTGACTAGATAGTTTTTTTTTTTTTTACATTCATGTGGATTATCGTATGTTTTTTTAGAGCCCCTATGTATATTCAGGTCCTATGCCGTTTTAATGAATTTTACGCGTCTATGTTTCTAACCGCATGTGATTCTATGTACTGTCTTATGTGATTTTGTTTATCGTCTTATCTGTTTATTGTTTTATCTATCTATCTATCTATCTATCTATCATCTATCTATCTATCTATCTATCTATATATCTATCTATCTATCTATCTATCTATATATCTATCTATCTATCTATCTATCTATCTACTATTCTTTTGGACACCCCCACACCTCCCCGCTTGCTACCCCCTGCCTGCCTCCTGTTGTGCTTCTGTTCGTACGTGTTGGTGTTACAGGATCATTATGGGGAATAGGGTGATCGTCAAATGAGCGAATAGGCCTGTATAGCAAAGCACATAGAATGAGCGTAGTTGTGAGTCAATTTAGTGGGTACTATAATATAATATAATATATATAATATAATATAATATATATAATATAATATAATATAATATAATATAATATAATATAATATAATATATATAATATAATTAATATAATAATAATATAATAAATATAATATAATTAATATAATATAATATAATTAATATAATATAATATAATTAATATAATATAATATAATATATAATATTTCTGCGGACACAGACCAATCGCCCTGAGGAAACTCAGAAAGAACATTGGAGTGAAGGATGATGAGGGGTGTCATCAATACCACACTTATATTCTTCTATATTATTATATTATATGAGTCAGAAAACGATCATTCAATGGAAAAAGATGACCACGAATACCGTAGGTGATCCTGGACAGCAACCTACGACACAACATCGAAGGCCCATATTAACTTGAACATTCTTGTCCTACTAGTGATGTATCGGACGTTTGCATGAGTAGTTTTGTTAGAACTTCATTCTCCAACTGTGTTTTCAGATCTTGTTAGATAGCATACGTCTAGATGAGACATAATGTATTTTCACACCAATATGTTCCAGTAGTTCTGTGCAGACACATGTAAAGAGACAGGACGATAATTGGCGCCATATGTCGGTGTTTCACCTTTATTGTAGATTGGAGCATTTGTCCAATCGTGTGTCACATAACCCTGCTGCAATGATTGATTGAAAATTGATGTGATCATGTCGCGCTATTTCAATCGGAGAGTGTCTTTTCCAGAAGCAATTTGGTATGTTGTTTCGGTTCGCCCAGAACCTTGGAAATCAACAACTTATACAACACTGGTCACCAGCTTCAGTGACGTAATGCCTGTGCCTTTAAGAGGGCTACACCACTGGCTTCCTTTTTCCATTGTTTGTATGATTCCAGCATGGACGGTTGTTCCTGGTTGATGTCATTCTGTTTCTCTGCTGCGCGTCGTTAATACCCTTCCGCGGTATCACACGACCGAGCATGTCGTGTTCAGTAAGCATCAGGCATCACTAGTCCTGTGTGTGGGCAGGCTGGCTTTTAAATCACTTCAGATTGGGGCTCCCTCAACAGGGGAATTGTAATCATTCCAGTCTTAAAATAGTTCAGGATAGAAACTATACTGAAGCCTTGCTTTTCTGGGGGATTTGGATGTAAGCGACCACGCCTACCAGTCTCAATTCATTTGGAACTGTACAAGAGTACAAGCCTAGCTTTTTTCCTTATTTCAACAGTGGTTCCAGTTTAGGCTTCATAATATCTTGTCCACACTTGACCTGTCTACGGAAGTCACGTGTCACCACACGTGCACTCTTCTTTGAATTATTTCATATTTTATATCAGATGCTTGTGAGAATCCCAAATTTGTGAAGCTACTCTATGGTTGAACGCGGTACAAGGGTGGTATAGGCAAGCCACGCACTTCTGGGGCCAAAACTCTCAGATTTTCTATCAGATACCCCACGAGTTCTACTTGCCCTTGACAAATATGGCAATGTGGGGAAAAAGCGAGTTTTCATTCGGAGGACACCGAGATAGTGTTTGAGACAAACACACCTACTCCGAATTGATCATAGATGGAATAGACAAATGGATGTGGCTCACTATGCTTGATCGGATCATCTAGCATTTAGATGGATTATATGTCATATCCTCATACCTTTGCCCAGGACCCAAGAGTTTCAGATCCTTCTGGGAATAAGGTGATCGTCAAATGAATGAACTGGCCGTATAGCAAAGCATTATCAGCAAATAGGCGTAGTTGTGAATCAATTTGATGGGTAATGTCCTTATTGACCCAAGACAACACTGGGCCCAGACATGTACCCTGAGGAACTCCAAAAGAACAGGAGTGGGAGCAGATGACGTTTCCATCAGAGTCGCAAACTATCACTCCAAATACCCCTAATACCATAGTGGTTTGTTCTTGGCCAGCCACTTACGATGAACCACAACAATCGAGGCCTGTAGGATCACGTATGCCCCCCATGTCACTGTGAAATTACTGCGTAATCGTGATGTAAATCGGTTGAATGCATTCACCATAGTGTTTTCCAATACATTTTTTTTTGTGTGCTTTCCTAATCGCTCTTTTAGCGATTGCACTCGGATACTGTTCATGTATTCTCAGTTGTTCGCTTTGCCTTGTTAAGCATTTGTGGATAAGTTTTTATTATTTTATTATCATTTTTAATTATTCGTACCAGTTTTTTCGTCCACCTGTGCCTAGCGCGTGTCATGACATAATACGTGCAGCGCTATTCAAACAAATCAGCGATGTGAAATTTTTCCATCAAGCTATTCCAAATAATTGGCCCTTTATTTTAATATTTCGTTGTGTAATGGCTAATCTACAATTTTGGAATTTTATAACCACCGTTGCTCTGTCTATAGAAGGTTGTCGCTGTTTATGAAATTGAGATATGTCTTTTTTTCTTGTGGGGAGGGGGGGGGGGGTGTGGTTCATATGTCAACCAACATCTAATGACGAGGTAAAAAAGTCAAGTCTTCAAACAGAATGTGAATGTGGCTCGTTTTAAGATGTACGGGGCAGTGGACATTTTTTTTAATATGTAGTTCTGTGTGCTACATCGACGAAACCAGCTCCTGCATGGACAATGGCTTCTGTTAGAGATGTCAAAGGTTGGCTTGATACCTTTTGGACAATGCATTGGGTTGTGTTCTGATTCTCTGATGCTTTCAGACTTGGTGGGCATCACATCATTGTATTTCATACAAACGCTAATGTTAATTAAGGGTCGTTCAAGGTCAATTAACTGCCAAGTAACAACCAACCTTTCATGTCATCGCAGGTCCTTCAAAGTCGTGGACGAAAACTGCCTTCTTGATTCACTATAAGGTGCATCAATAATGAGACGAGAACTGCTACATTTCCATGTGATTTTTATTCATATGCAAAATCTTCAAGTGCAGTAGTTTTTGGTAAGTTAATCACATTACCTGACGGTCAATAAGGTCGCCTCATTGCAGAATGTCCTCGCCCCAAGAGTGAAGTAATTAGTTTACATTGACATTAGAAGCAATCACCCATATTCATTAAAGTGTAGACAGACATAGAGGCGTGCTACACAAAGTCACAAATGTCACTGCAGCCAAGATACATCATAGGCCTCAGAAGTGAGTGATCAGTTATATGAATTTGACACAACATTTCATTAGAAGGCTAGACATAGAAGCGTGTCACAAAGTATACAACACGGAATGCTACTATAGCATTTCCCTGATACAATGTCACATTAGCGGGCGAAGAACACATTATAGGCCGATATCATCGAATTTACATCAGTCCGGTTACGTAACAATCACTGTCAACGTTGTGCCTCGTCTGACATATGCCGACTAGTCCATTACGAAAGCAACATTCGTGCGGACTGGCATTGAAAATGCGGAAGCGTGCATGTGTGGCCTAAAACCCTTCACAATAGGGTCATCGTTAGGATACCGCTGTGCGCATCTCTTTTGACATCCCTTCTGAATAATCTCAATGCAATTTAAGCTGGAATCTGCAATTCCAGTACCGTTTTTTCATTATCGCGGCCTCGTAGAATCTAATTGAACAACGCTGATGCTACGTGATTATGATAGTCGTTACAACTGAAGAGAAATTAAACAAGTGGGTTTAAAATTTAGACATGAAGGTAACACTGTAACGAAGTTTGTTGAAGCGTTTCGGGCCGCAAATTGCTCATATAGAGATATTCATAGAATTCATCCATTCCATCTTCCATGCTTGTATCCCCCCGTGAATTCGCCATTCAATGTGTTTTCTATGTACGATTTCGCAATTGGGAAGAAGTTTCACCGCCGCGGTTTCAAACGTCGCATGCTAGTCAACAGTTAGGTAACTCTTTGGCATAATTTATTCTCAACAACTCATCAGATGCCTCCTGTAATTCTATACTTGCTTATTCATTATTTGACGTCAGAGCGGGGGGATTGGGTATTCGCTAACACGCTTTTAACCGGTTAATTCCGACTAAAATCAATCCTGGCTCAATTGAATGATGCGATAGCACCAGAACTTGTGTGCTATTGCGATTTCCCAAAGGGTCCTACTGTCCATCTGAACTTCTTGCAGCGACGTCATGTAATGTTATCTCCGAAATAAATGACTCATGTTTCTGATTTCGCACTGTTTTCGAAGTTTTCTGAAAAGGTCATAGACATTTCTCACCTACTCTCTTGCTCTAATCATTTCAACTTTTTTACAACGTACATTCATTGCATGGGCAATCGACATCGGTTTTACATACATATCATACCAATTACATAATATCAACACCGATAGGTTTCTTCCTGCACTTCGATTTGAATTTCAGGGAGCAGAACCGCTGCAACAGCAGCGACAAACAAAAAAGAGCCAAACAACACAAAAAACACACAAATGACGAACCAACACGCATACGATGAAACGACTCCACATACATTTGGAATTGGAATACTCCTTAGGTGGGTCCCGTTGTATCCTCATTATTACTGAACTCACGTCTGGGTGGTACCATCTGCAGCACTTCTCTTCGAAATCTACTTGGAGGACGGGGTCGTCTCAACGCCAGTGGGGTTGAACAGGGGACACAATGAACGTAAATTCCCCGGTCAACTCATGTCTGCAAGATCTCCTGTAGGTAGCGTAGCGAACAATCACAGTGCAATGGGGGTTAACATCACGGATGTCGAGCATAAAAATAATGGGATAGCTCGAAAATATCCTCTTGTAGAACCTTTAAACGATTTGCCCGAAAGCGACACCACGTCTGTAGGGTGAAAATCCCTCCCGGACAAACGACCCGGGTAGCTATATTGATATGAAAATTATTCTCAGGTTGATCGATCGGCTTTGAATTATTCGGAAGGAAAGGCGGGCCTTGGTTGGAATTTGTTAATGATCAAGGTCAATGGTAAAATCAGTTTTTTCTGGTGACGCCTCAGTAGTTCTACAGGTATGTCGGTTAGGGTGGTTGTGGTTGAGATTGAAAGATCTCCGATAAGTGAGGGCCCCAAAGGTAATAGGGTCGATGTACTCATGTTCGTATTATTAAGATAAAGACCTCGCACGAAAGGAACAGAAAGACTTTCCAGTCCAGAATACGGATCTTCTTCCGCCGAGATACATACCTGGTTGTGAAACATCGCCCTTCGTCCTTCTCATCAGGCCGAATCCGTTTGAATGTTATATCCGTCGTTCTGACGACCTCAAACTCGGTAGTTGTGTTTTTGACAGTTGGTGGGTGAACCGTGCGATTGTTAGAGGACGTGACAATCTCGAAGATGGTCAAGTACTTTGAAGGCGAGTTCCTCGATTATGGTGATGGATTGTTTCAATGAGAGTCCAGTTAGGTGATGTTGCCCACGAACGAACCATAATCGAATCCGCTCAATGACTTACCGGACAGGTCCAGGTGCGTCCGGTTTTGGGTCGTTGTATAGGCATCTCGTGGTAGGGTAACGACTATTCTTCTCAGCTTGAGCGAGAATATGTATAACATTGGTAATCAAAGACCCGTTCAGTGTATACATACTGTTGTTACTCAAGTCGAGGTACGTCAGCCATCTCATCTCGGGGATGGTTGCATTCTGGTCGCCATATTTCAGGGCTGGTATGTCCGTATAGTAATTCTCAGCATTTGTTTATTCGGATGTAGTCTTTCCAGCAAGGCTGTCCAATTTGATAGGCGACTATACATTTTATACGGATCTCCAAATCCATATGCAGGTTTTTCAACGCACCCATTGTGTTGAGAGTATGTGCTTGCACAATGACAGGAAAGCACAACAGAAAAACTAAATCTCTTCATGCTTTTAGCACTCGAGATGTAACGAAAAATCAATCATGATTTGGTTATATTTCTATTTCCTCGCATCCACCTCCCCATCCCCCCGTCCTGTGATGAAGAAGATGCGGACGACGTTCCTCTGTGAATTCCTCCTGACTGGGGCGAGATAAATAAGTATTATCGTGCATACCTTCCGTCCACTCTTTGTGTCTCATTTCTTTGTTTTGGTTTCTTGTCAAACAAGCAAACAAGCGATCTCCGAAATGGAAAAAATGAAAACATATTGGGCCAACCGCATTTCAAGCAACTTCCAACGAATAATACTGATGAAATGCCGATTGTGACTATGTGAGAACACATGATCCTGTTGACTTTCCGTGTTGCCTAAGGAACTGACACTGTAATGTTCGACGAAGACGCAAGCGATACAGAGCAGAATTAGTAACTACGAATAACACTACCCCTCGAATGAGTCCAGAAATGCACTGTTCGCACTGGTCAAAGACACCCCGTTACATACTGACAGAATGCAACCGAATTGCTGCCTTTTTCATACCTCGTTTTGTTGCTGACAAAGCGGCATTTGCACAATTATTACTACCCTCGCAGGAGGTGTTCTGATTGACTTTTTTTTTTTGTATTAGTTTCTCATTGTACTGCTCAGGAGTCACGTGAACCAATCATTATGATGATAACAGATATCACGCACTAGGCGTAGTGAGACGTATTAATCCCAAGTTCCAAGGGTCTTGCATACGCCTATATTAAACAGAATTGGCTGTAATGAATGTATAATTTTTGAACGGATGTTTTATCAGCGGCAGTTCCCTTCATTTATAGGAGTGTTAAGTATCTACACGTTTCCTCTAGAAATCCAATGAGTAATTCCCGTGTTATCATATGCAATTTTAGCTTGCGTGTATATAATAATCATAAACTGGAGTGGGAGTGATAGGGGATTTTTGCTAAGCACACTATATTTTTCTTGTTCGGACATAATTCATAAACCATCTCTTGACTGAATTGCCCGATCTCCCTTTGGGGGTAAGGGAAGTGGTATTCAAATGTTGGTGAATAATATTTTAGCATACGAAGCGACGCGCTGACGACAGTTGAAAATTGTCCCAAGAATGTCTAGTTTAGTTCAGTTAAGTTTAGTTTAGTTTAATTTGAAAATTGTTCCAGAAATCTTTAGTTCAGTTTAGTTAGTTTAGTTTAGATTAGTAGTAGGGTCAGGAAGGAACTGGGTCCTCCATGAATGCTGGAACTCCAACAACGAAGGAAGAAGACGACAGGACAATTCTCTCACAAATTCGTGGTAACAAATCGAACTGTTTTTGAAAAATTTATACCCTAGACCGAACATCGGCAGGGAGGTATTCCACTCATCATTCAACTCTTCGCGAGAGATTTGCCATGTTTACCACGAGCCCCGAGACAATGCGCTATTAAGTGGGTAACATTAAACATTTAAATCCAGAAGGTCATCGGCCTGGACAATTTGTAAACCTGATCGGATTAACCACCCGAGTTCGCCTTTGTTGCCATTGAAGGCAGACCAAGACGCTTCAATCTCTCCTCATGCAGCAAATCTTGCAGACAGTGGAACACGGCTCAATTACAGCCTATTTTTTCCAATCCACACAATTGGACGGAATACTTAAAGTGAGGTCCTTACAAACTGCCTAAACAGCCTGACAACAATGTCTTTGTCAAGAATACTGAAATTATGTTCAATTGAGCTGAGAATCCAATTACCTTACCTAGCAGCTTCCGCAAACTGCTTGGAAGTCTCAATATAGAATCGAAATAAACACCAAGATTCTTTCAGATTCTACCACATCGATTTTATGACTATTTGAACTAAAACGCTGGCTTATATAGCCGACAAGCATCACTTTTCATTCATCGGCCGTTAAAACATTCGCCAATTCGAAAACCATTGGAAGATTTGGTTCAAACCCCTCTTACACTTCACATCCTATTTGACAAGCACTTCTCCGACTGAAATTTTAGGCCTCCGCGCATGCATCTGCTCCATGAGCGTAACGCAGGGATTTTTGGTGCGGGTAGTGTGGGTTCGAATTTGGCCGAAAGATCTGTAATCGTGACTGATACGGGGAGGACTCTAAGGTGGTCCCGCCCATTATAAAAGTTTTGGTTTTTAAATATAAATAGAACCTGAAATGACACCCTGAAAGACCTAACTAGGGAATTTATACATATTTCAAACTGGCTAAGAAGTAACAGGTTATCTCTAATGTTCTAAAAACACACTGTATAAATTATTTGATAATAGAATTAATGATACTAGTTGCATATCGGTCGTCCTCGTGGCCAACAGATAATTGCTTCACCTCATGCAACTTTCTAGGAATCACAAACGCGATGAGAAATTGAACTGCTATGCTGGTCCGTAATATCAGCGTAAAATCTCAAGACGAACGGCGTTAGTTAATCGTTTACAGATAGTTGCCCCGTCGTACTCTTTTAACTCTCTATAACGCACTTGTGTTAGCCTTGCGAATTATCGTCTTTTTGTTGGGTCGTACAAATCAAACCACCCGCAATTAGCCTATATATTTTAACAGACGTGTGATACGCACTTATGTAACGTGCATATACCCATATCAACTGCCCGTCTTTAGTGAACTCAATGTACTCACGATATACGACCTTATGACTATCAATTAGAATATTTTGTAAAATTTCACACAGAGGTGCTCTAAACCTGAGGTTTTCAGTGGTTATTATTCTAACACCTCAAGCTTTCACATTTTAATACCCGATACCGACAATTATCTGAGCTAACCCCATTCCAGGACAGTTTCGAATAAATGCATGTACTTAGCAGGCTGGTGTTCACTGTGGAATTCTCTCGATAACGATTTAAAAAACGCGAGTTCATAAATGTATTCAAAGCAAACGGAAATTTAGGCAGCATCTTCTTCTTAGCAAACCTAACCCTATTGACCCAGATGATAATTAGGTCTACTTCCTTTTCTCCATCCCACTTGATCGTTTGATTGGCATTTTCTTTACTTTCTTGTGTGTTATAATAGGTAAGCATTGAACGACAAATAGTTGTCATATTCAGTCCTACTCCTTTTGGCCAGTCTCGAAAAGTTTTAACTTATTTCTGGTTCCTTACTCACTCTTATTTTTGACATATGAACATCTGGTATTGTATTCGAAGATGTGAGAAAGAGTGGTGGATAAACTTGAAACTTGAAGAGGATTTGAACCAAATCTTCAAATAGTCTTCCGATCAGGCGGCGAATGTTTTTTAACGCCGATGAATGAAAATTGACGCTTGTCGGCTATCATACCGCCAATCGTCCTTCTAGTTCAAATAGTCATAAAATCATGTGGTAAATCCGAAAAATATCTTGGTGTTTTATTTCGATTCTACATTGAAACCTTCCAGCATTTTGCAGACACTGCTAAGAAAGGGTAATTAGGTTCTCAGCTTTTTAAATGTAATTTCAGTTTTCTTGAAAAGAACATTGTTGGCAACTGTTTAGGCAGTTTCCGCCAACTCCATTTATTTAACTGATAACTCACTGTATTTAACAATCAATCAATGAAAATATTCGAATTTCGAAGAACTGTAAGAGACCGCGGGTGCTTTTGAAAATTATTTTTGCCTGTTTATCCCCAACAAATAGAAGCTCCACTATCTAAAAAGAATATGCAAAAAATGCATGACTGGACATGGCGCTTTGTAGGTGTGAGCGGATTTTTTTTACAGGAACTATCAACCTGAAAAATATGAATATATGAGTATATTCACCCCTCAGAAAAAGTTGCCCTGTGCCCATATTGCATGTGAAGATGCGCTAGTTCTCAAAAATTGTCCAAAGAGACCTCTCCTCCAGGATTCGATCAATAACCATGCCCCCCCCCCTCCCGTCTCCTATATCCTGCCTAGAATAGAAAACAGGGGCGTAACGACTGAACGAGGAGGTAATGGGGTCTGATTTGCCGAAAGATCGGTACTCGTGACTGATACTGGGGAGGGCTCATAAGTGTCCCATGCCTTTTTGTTTTGAAACGTCCCGCAGATACAATCTGTTTGTCATTATTTCGAGAATTTTGCATAGTATAATTCCTTTTTGATGTTTTTTCATAGCAGTCGGCAGAAGAATGATCGATGGACACGAAAGAAATTCTATACGTATCTTATATTACAAAGTAGATCACTACAATCGGAATTTGGACTAAGGAATTCACATTCTGTATTCTGAACATTGGTTGAATGTAATAAGCTTTGCCCACTGACTGACAAGAATGTCCTCTGGGCTGCACCTGTTGCAATCCAGTAGTGTAGGCAGGCCATAGGAGACAGGATGGCATGGTTATTGCTCGGAAATCCTGGCGAGAGGTCGAAGGGGGGGGGGCGACCCCTCTCTCTTTGGACATTTTTGGGCCTCAGCTCTTCAACATGCCACTTCTTGACCGGGTGATTTCCTACTCATCTATTCATATTGTCAGGTTATAGTTCCTAAAAAAAATCGCCTCACAACTACGGAGCGCTATTGTCCAGCCATGTGTGATTTTTTTTAACCTGGATTGGTGAAAGAGTTTATCCATGGACAACTGAAACTTGAAATACCGATCATAGAGCCCCCCCCCCCCCCCCATACCTCCTGATAGAATTTGCTGATCATACGCCCTCGTCGTCTAGTGGTAAATAAGGAAATTCTTGTCAGTTTCAAGATGCCGTAATCTGCTCTGTGTGGACTTACTGTATGGAACATGCTGGGTTGGAAACACCGATAAAAAACAAGTGAAAAACTAGACACTGTGCAGGCGGGTAAACATGTGCAGGAGGGTGAACCGACCGACGTTGTATATTCCCAGAAGAAATGGGCCTTTTGACTCGTTGAAAAAAAAAAAAACATTGAAGTTATGTCGTTTAACCTGGTAACTTTGAAATGCCATACCAGTTGTTCAAGACCAACTGTAGATCACATGTCTCCAGTTCGTTCAAATCCGACAAAGTTAGAAAAATCTCGAACGAAACGCAAATTTGGACCTCTGGTGACCTGAAATTAACCTCATGTATCGGGACCAACTTTTGTCCACACTCCCCAAGTTCATGTAAAATCAGGACTAACTCGTATTTTCGCAAACGAAACTACAAATTTGACCTCCGGTGGGAAAAACCTTGAAATCAACGTCAGGTTTTTTTCGGGACAATTTTTGTTGTTGTCCCCCCCCACCCACCAAGTTTCATGAAATCGGAAACCCACTCTGTTTTTCGTGTCAAAAACCTGCAAAAATAGGAGGGCAGCAAACATGCAGGTTGACCCCGCCCACTTTCGATCTCATGTCCGAGATTTTGATATTAAGGACGGGCATGTGTACCCAAGTTTCAGAGTCGATCGGACCGGCGGCGGCGGAGGGAGACGAGGGCTACATCCCCAACCCAAAACCATAATTCCCCGAACCACTACAGGGTGCGGGGATATAATTATTGATGATGTATTTAGAAGGGACGGGAAGGAAGGAAAGATCGTATCGAAGTCTGCTACTGTAATTGGGGTATACGAGTCACGGGTGAGGAACAAATGAGGTCAAATGGACCCAAATCACAGCTTCATAGCGCTGTGAAGGATCGCGTATCCCTCGCAGTGCTGGACTGAGACCGTTATTCCAACCATACTAACTGTTACCGATTCTCCTTCCTTGGCAGTGCAATCAGGCTTTTGAACTCAGAATTGACTAGATAGTTTTTGTTTTTTTACATTCAGTGTTGATTATCTTATGTGTTTTTAAGAGCCCTATGTATATATCATTCCTATGCCTTTTTAATTGATCTTTTACGCATGTCTATGTTTTCTAACCGCATGTGTTCTAATGTAATGTCTTATGTGATCTTTGTTTATGTTATTATCTGTTTATGTCTTTATCTACTATTATCATCTAGATATCTATCTATATATCATCTACTATTATATTATCTATATCTATCTATCTATCATCTATCTATCTATCATCTATTCTATCTATCTTCTTGGACACCCCAAAACCTCCCCCCGCTTGCTACCCCCTGCATGACTCTGTGTGCTTCGCTTCGTACGTGTTGGTGTTTAGGATCATGCTGGGGAATAGGGTGTCGTCCAAATGGCGAATAGGCCTGTCAGATAGCAAAGCATCTCCAGCAAATGAGCGTCGTGTGAGTCAATTTAGTGGTTAATATATATAATATAATTAACTAGTGAATATAATATAATATAATTAATATATATAATATTAAATAATATAATAAATATAATATAATTAATATACTATGTCTGGGCACAGACATCGCCCTGAGGAAACTCCAGAAAGAGCAGAAGTAAATGCGATGATGAGGTGTCATCAATAACCACACTGAGTTATAGGAGTCAGGAAAAACGATCACTTCATGGAAAACAGTGGGACCACGAATACCGTAGTGGTTGATCTGGACAGAACCTACGAAACAACATCGAAGGCCCATATTAACTTGAACATTTTATTGTCCCAATATGAGTAAATCGGACGTTGTCATGAGTAGTTTTGTTATGTTGAAACGATCATCTCAAACGCGTGTTGAAGATCTGTTAGAATAGCATAACGGTCTAGGAGAGACATAATGTATTTTCACAACAATATGTTCCAGGAGTTTTGAGCAGGGACCAGTGTAAGAGCGACAGGACATAATGTGCGGGGCAATATGTTTATCACCGTTTATTGTAGATTGGACATTTGTCCAACGTGTGGCACAATCCCTCTGACAATGATGATTGAAAAGTGATTGATAATTGCGCATTCAACGGAGAGTTCTTTTAGAAGCAGATTGGTATGTTGTTCGGCCCAGAGCCTTGGAATCAACAACATTATACAACACTGGGCACCAGCTCAGGGACGAAGAATGCCGGTGCCTTAAGAGGGGCTTACACCACTGGCCTTCTTCTTCCATTGTTCGATTATTATTCCAGCAGGACGGTTGTTGCCTTGTGAATGCATTCTGCTTTGCCTTCGTACTCGTAATACCCCTTTCGGGTATCCAACGACAATGTCGGTTTCAGTAAGCATCAGGCAGAACTAGTACTGTGTGTGGGCAGGCTGGCTTTAAACACTTCAGAACTGGGACTTTCCTTAACAGGTGATGGTAATTCATTCAAGTCTCTAATATTCGCGGATTTAGAAAAAACTATTTAATGGAAGCTTGATAGTTATGGGGGATTTGGATGATTGTAGCGACCACGCCTACCGAGTCTCAGTTCATTTTGGAAAACTGTACAAAGATACAGCCCAGCTTTTTTCTCTTCAACAGTGGTTTCCAGTTTAGGGACTTCATAATATCTGTCACACCCGTCCGTCTATGGAAGTCACGTGTCACCACAACGGGCGCTCTCTTTGAATTATTTCGAATTATTTATATCCAGAGCTTTATTTTTTTGTTGAGAAATCCCAAAAGTGTGAGCATACTCTAGCGGTTGTTGAGCGGTGAGGTACAAGGATCGGGGGGTTTAGGCAAAGCTCACACACTTCTGGGGGCCCCGTAACAAAACGCAGATTTCTATTTAGAAACCCAAGAGTTCTACTTGCCCTTGAGCAACTAATGTCAATGTAGTAGAAAAGACCGAGTTGTCATTCAGTGAGGACAACGAGATAGTGTTGTGAGACAACACACCCCAAAATCTGATCATAGATGGACTAGAAAAATGGGATTTGGCTCCACTATGCTTAATCGACATTAATCTAGATTTAGATGGGAATATGTTCATATCCCATGCCTTTTGCCCCGGACCCAAGAGTTTCAGATCATTCGGGAGAATAAGGCTGATCGCAAATGATGCGAATTGGCCTGTTATAGCAAAGCATCATCAGCAAATAGGCGTACTTGTGAATCAATTTGATGGGTAATAATGCATTTAATGACACTACGAACAACGCTGAGCCCAAGGCAAGTTACCCTGAGGAACTCCAGAAAGTACAGGAGGGAAGGAAGATGAAGTTACATCAAGAGTCGAACTTCAATCCAAATACCCCGAATACCATAGTGGTGGTTCTTGGCCAGCAACTTACGATGGACACCAACATCGAAGGCATGTGAGAATCACGTATGCCACTGGTCAACTGGAACATACTATCGTAATAGTGTGTGATTAAATCGGTGGAATGCATTCACCATAGTATTTCCAATAAATTTTTTTGTGTGCTTTCCCAATCGCTCTTTTAGCGATTGCACTCGTGTACTGCTTCACGTATTATCAGTTGTTCGCTTGCTTGTAGAGCCCCAAATTTTTTGTTTGTGATAAGTTTTTATGATTTTATTATCAGTTTGATGTTAGTAGCCCGTTTTTTCGTCACTCCAACGGGCTGCTAGCCGATGTTGTCAGGACATAATAGCGGGACAGCGCCATATCAAACAAACAGAGATGGATAATTTATTCCATCCAGACTATTCAAATAATAATGGCCCTTTATTATGAATATTTCGGTGTGTAATGGCTAATATACAATTTGCGAATTTTAGAACACCGTTGATCTGTTATATAAGGAAGGTTGTTCTCTTGTTTATTGAAATTGAGATATGTCTTTTTTTTGGGGGGAGAGGGGGGGGGGGAGGTGTTCAATAGCGTAAAAACAACACTAATGACGAGTAGTCAAAGGGCAAGTCTCAAAACGAAGGTTGTCGGTTTCTAGGAGTTACGGGGCCAGTGGACATTTTGTTTTAATATGTAGTTCTGTGTGAACATAGACGAAACAAGGCTTTTTCCCCCCATGGCCTGGGTACATGCGTCTTCTAGTTACGAGAGGTCAACGGTTGGCTTTGATACCTTGTGCGACAATGGCATTGGGTGTGGTATCTGATTACTTCTGATTTTTCAGGACTGGTGCATCACATTCATGGTATTCATACAAAAACGCTAGTTATTAGGGTCGTTCAAGGTCAATTAACTGCAAAGAGTAACAACATTCATGTCATCGGGAGCCGTATTCAAATCAGTGAGACGAAAAACTTGCTTCTTGATTCATATAAGTGCATTCAATAATGAAAGACGAGAACTGCTACATTTCCATGTGATTTTTATTCGATCTGCAATAAGTGCAAGTGCATAGTTTTGTAAGTTAATGCCCCCCAACCCCCCCCCTAGGACCGGAAGGTCAATAAGGTCGCCTCATTGAAGTATGCCGCCCCAAAAGGAGTGAGTAATTAGTTTACATTGACATTAGAAGCATCCCATATTCTTAAAGGGTAGGACAGACATAGTGGCGTGATCACACAAAAGTATACAATGTCTGCAGCCAAGATACATCATAGGCCTCAGAAGTGAGTAATCAGTTATGACATTTGAAACAATCACCATATTCAGTAGAGGCTAGACAGAGAAGCGTTGTTACACAAAAGTATACAATCACGGAGATGCTACTAGTAGCATTTCCATGATACAGGTCACAGTAGCGCGAAGAAACATTATAGGGCATATATCATCGAATTACATCAGTCTGTGTGAACGTAACAATAAACTGTCAAACGTGGGTGACTCAGTCGGACAGAGGCCCCGATAGCCAGTACGAAAGCATATTCGTGCGGAGGGCATTTTGAATCGGAGGAAGCGTGCATGAGGGGGGCCTAACCTCACAATATGGTCATCGTAGGATTACCGCGCTGTGGAGAATCTCTTTTGACATGCCATTCGTGAATAATCTCATGCAATTTTTTAGCTGGGTTATCTGCAATTCCAGTTAACGTTTATCCATCGCGTAGGTAGAATCTAGAATTGAACAACGCTTGATGCTACGTGATTAATGATAGTAGTTACAAACTGTAAGAAAAAATTAACACAAGTGGGGTTTAAATTTAGACATGAAGGTAACACTTAACGAAAGTTTGCTTTGTTGAAGAGTTTCGGGCAGCGAATTGCTCGTAATAGAGATATTTCATAGGAAAAATCATACATCCATCTTCATGCTTGTATCCCCGTGAATTCGCGCATTCAATATGTTTTCTATGTACGATTCGCATGGGTCGAAGTTTACCGAACGGTGTCAAACGTCGACCTCCTATAAAACAAGTTAAGTTATACTCTTATTTTGTATAATTTATTCTCACAATCATCAGATGTCTCCTTGTCCTTGTATTTCTATTGCGTATTCAGTATTTGACGACAGAGGGGGGGATTGGAGGATTTACCTAAACCGATTTTACCGGTTAATGTCGAATTAAAATCAATCTGGCTCCATGAATGATGCGAAATAGAACCAGAAAAAACTGGTACATATTGCGATTCCAAAGGGTCCTAAGGGTCAGTCTGAGACTTATGCAGCGGGACGTCATGTATGGTATCTTCCGGAAATAAGAACGTTGCATGTTTTTGATAATTCCGATCTGATTTTTCGAAGTTTTCGAAAAAGTATGTTAGGCAATTTCTCCACCCTACTTCTCTTGCTATATCATTTTCAACTTTTTACAAAACGACAACTTCATTGTATGGGCAATCGACATAGGTTTTCTTAAAAAAAACCATTTTTTTTTTTTTGAAACATTCATACCCAATACTATAGCCTTACCACAGTAGTTTGTATATGCAGGCTGATTGGGAAAGGGGGAACACTAGTATTTATTCTGAACGGAAAATATTTATTTGCAACGGAATTGTCGACACTCAAACTGGTTTTCTGTATTCGATATCCGACATTATAGGAATAACCAGGGGTGGGAGTATTTGATCATCTGTTTTGGTTCGTTCTATCGTTATGGAATGCGGACAACGGCCACATTTTAAATTTGGCACTCTAAAAAACCTGTCGTGGAATTACCAAGAATACAAGCAACTGGAACTTATGAAGACCTCTGGAACTACACCCTCGATGACAACCACCGCCGTCCAAGAGACAAAAATTAAAGGTCCCGACTACATCAAGAACTAAGCAGTTCCAGGTCGACCCTCCTGTTCATATACTTTTTTCAAAGGTGCCTGTAGTAATTCCTATCACGGATTAGGTTTCTTTGTTAAGACAGGAATTGATTGTACTTCAAAACCATAGCAATCGCCTTGCTCTATTGACAGTTCATAGAACTTATCAAATAATTCCCACCCTTTACAATTATAAATATGCATATGCCCAACCTCGGTTTTAACTCCAAGAATCCCGAAAAACAAAAATGTCTATCACAATCTAGAAACCTAAGTTGAGACAAGAAACCAAAGGAATAATAATTGTGGTATTTTTAACGCGGAAGTCGGCTCATTCAATCCCCTCCATCCAAAACATATCGGAACATATACCCACAGTTAAAACCATACAAATGGGAATGCTAACACGATCTCATTGTGCGAAACAATTCTCTACTTATTTAATACTTTCTACAAGCACAAACTTAGCATATCAACCCTTAATCGAGTAATTCATACTAATAACCACAGAATTCCTATCAGAAGTCAAATTGACTATATCCTAGCCCCATTAAACTTCAAATCAATTAACCCCGAACGCTCGAGCATACCCTGGCCTCCTATCAAACTGATCACAAAATCATTATAAGTAGTTCACACGGACACAATTTTAAAATTGACACTCTAAACTGTCGTGAATTACCAAAAAAGACAAACAACGGGAACATTATTGGACCTCTGGAAATACAACCTCGATTTCACCGCCCGCGCCAAGAGACAAAAATTAAAGGCCCAGACGACATCAAGATACTAGCAGTGCAATGTCAGACCCATCCATTTCATCTACTTTTTTCAAGTGCCTGTCGTAATTCCCTATCACGGATTAGGTTTCTTTGTTAAGAAAGGAATTGATTTTACTTTTCCAACCATATTCAATCGCCTGTCTCTATGACAGTTCATAAACTTATCAAATAAGTCCACCTTTCCCTTTACCTTTATAAATGCTATGCCCCAACCTCGGTGTTTTTACTCACAGAATCCCTGAAGAAACGACAATGTCTATCACAATCTAGAAAACCTCGTGGAATACAATAAACAAAAAGGAATTAAATATATGTGGTGATTTTAACGCGAAGTAGGCTCATCCAATCCCCTCCATCAAAACATATCGGGAAAATATACCACAGGTTTAAACCAATACAAATGGTGAAGTGTTAACAGATCCATTGTGCGAAACAATCTCTTACTTATGTTAATGACTTCTACAAGCACAAAACTGAGCATATAAACAATTATACGAGTAATTGCAACCTATAACACAGAAATCCTATCAGAATTCAAATGACTATATCATAGCCCCATTAAAATTCAAATCTATTAACCCGACGCTCGGAGCATGACAATGGCTTCCATATCAAACTGATCACAAAATCATTATAAGTAGTTTACAACGGACACATTTTACCAATTGGACACTCAAAACTGTCGTGGAATTACCAAGAAGACAAACAACGGGAACTTATTGAAGACTCTGGGGAACTACAACCTCGATGTCACCGCCGTCAAGAGACAAAAATTAAGGGTCCAGACGACATCAAGATTACTACGCAGTGCAAGGTCAGACCCATCCATTCATATACTTTTTTCAAAGGTGCCTGTAGTATTTCCTATCATTGAGTAGGTTTCTTTGTTAAGAAGAATTGATTGTACTTCAAAACCATATCAGATCGCTTGCTCTATTGACAGTTCATAGAAATTATCAAAATAAAAGTCCACCCCTTCCATATTATAAAGCAATGCCCCACTCGGGTGTAACTCACAAGCTCCTAGACGAAAAGAATGAAGACACGACAACAATTTCTATCACAAGCTAGAAAAACAAGGTGAATACAATAACAACAAGGGAATTAATAATATGTGGTGATTTTAACGCGAAAGTCGGCTCATCCAATCCCCTCCATCTAAAACATATCGGAAAAGTATACCACAGGGGTAAAGCCAATACAAATGGTGAATTGTTATCAGATCTCATTGTGCGAAACCATCTCTACGTATGTATACTTTCTACAAGCACACACTTGAGCAGATCAACACTTACCCACGAGTTAATTTATACCTAATAACACAGAAATCCTATCAGAAGTCAATGTGACTAGATCATAGCCCCATTAAACTCCAAATCGATTACACCGACGCTCGAGCGTACAATGGCCTCCATATCGACACTGATCACAAACTCTATTATAAGTAGTTTCACAACGGACACAATTTTTAAACTTGGCCTCCTAAACTGTCGTGGAATTAACAAAGAAGACAAACAAACTGGAACTATTGAAGACCTCGGGAAATACAACCTCGATGTCACCGCCGTCCAAGAGAAAAATTGAAGGTCCAGACCACATCAAGATACTAAGCAGTTGCAAGGTCAGACCCAATCCATTTCAATACGGTTTCAAAGGTTGCCTGTAGTAAAGTACATCACGGATTAGGTTTCTTTGTTAAGAAAGGAATTGATTGTACTTTCAAAACCCTATAGAATCGCTGCTCTAGTGACAGTTTATAGAACTTATCAAAAAAAAGTCCACCCTTTACATATTATAACTGCAATGCCCAACCTCGGGTAACTCACAAGAAGCCTGAAGAAACAGGACAATGTCTATCACAATCTAGAAAACCTATGTGATAAATAAACAAAAAAGGAATAATAATATGGGGTGAGTTTAACGCGAAAGGCGGCTCATCCAATCCCTCATCCAAAACATATCGGAAAAGATACACAGGAAAAACCAATACAATGGTGAATTGTTAGCAGATCTCATTGTGCGAAACAAACTCTACTTATGTAATACTTTCTACAGGCACAAACTTGAGAATATCAACAATTATACGAGTAAGTTCATACCTAATACAACCCCGGGGGACAAATCCTATCAGAGTCAATTGACTATATCATAGCCATTAAACCTTCAAATCTATAACCACCGACGCTCGAGCATACAAGGATTCCATACAACCACTGATCACAAAATCCTGATAGAAGTTTCACAACGGACACAATGTTAAAATTGGCACTTCTAAACTGTGTCCTTGGTAATAACCAAAGAAGAACAAACCACCTGGAACTTATTTGAAGACCTCTGGACAAATACAACTCGATGTCACGCCCGTCCAAGAGACAAAAATTAAAGGTACAGACGACATCAAGATACTAAGCAGTGCAAGGTCACAGACCCCATCCATTTCATATACGTTTTTCAAAGGTTTGCTGTAGTAATTTCTAGCACGTAGTAGGTTCTTGTTAAGAAAAGAAATTGAGTTGTACTTTCAAACCCCATTTCAGATCGCCTTGCTCTATGAAGTTTAAGAACTTATCAAATTAAAGTCCACCCATTTACATATCATAAATGCATATAATCCCCAACCTCGTGTTTTAACGCACAAGAATCATGAGAAACAAAAATGTCTATCACAATCTAGAAAACTAGTGAATAAATAAACAAAAAGAATTAAATAGGTGGTGAATTTTAACGCGAAAGTCGCTCATCCAATTCCCCTCCATACAAAACAGTTATCGGAAAAATATACAAGGGGTAAATAAAAACCAATACAAATGGTGAAGTGTTAACAGATTCATGTGCGACGAAACAATCTCCAATATGTAATCGTTCTACAGGGGCAAAATTGAGCATATCAACACTTAAAGGAGTAATTTCATACCTAATAACCACAGAAATCCTAGGTATCAGAAGTCAAATTGACTTTATATCATAGCCCCATTAAACCTCAAATCTATCAAACAACGACGCTAGAGCATACAATGGCTCCGTATCAACATGATCCACAAAATATTTATAGTAGTTCACACGAAACCAATTTTTAAAATTGGCACTCTAAACTGTCGTGGATTGGAAGTACAAAGAAGACAAAAAACTGGAAACTTATGAAGACCGCTGGAAATACAACCTCGATGCTCACCGCCCGTCCGAGAGACAAAAACTAAAGGTCCAGACGACATCAAGTACGAAGCAGCAGGGCAAGTCAGACCAATCCATTTCATATACTTTCTCAAAGGTGCTGTAGTAATCATATAACGGCGTAGGTTTCTTGTTAAGAAAGGAATTGATTGTACTTTAAAAACAAGATCAGATCCGCCTTGTATGACAGTTCATAGCAAACTTATCAATAAAGTCCACCCTTTACTATTATAAATGCATATTGCCCCAACCTCGGGTTGTTAACTCACAAGAATCCTGAAGAACAGAAATTTCTATCACATCTAGAAAAACCTAGGGAATACATAACAAAAAGGATTAATAATATGTGGTGATTTTGACGCGGAAGTCGGCTCATTCAATCCCCTCCATCCAAAACATATCGGAAAAATATACCACAGGGTAAACCAATACGAAGTTGAATTGTTAGCAGATCTCATTGTGCGAAACCATCTCTACTTATTGTAATACTTTCTACAGGCACCAAACTTGAGCCTATCAACACTAAACGAGTAATTTCATACCTACTAACCACAGAAATCCTATAAGAAGTCAAGGATATATCATAGCCCCATTAATTAATTTCAAATTTATTAAACCACCGACGTCGAGAAATACAGTGGCCTCCATATCAACACTGTCAACATAATATGTATATATAAGACGTTTCAAACGGACACAATTTTAAAATTGCACTCTAAACTGTCGTGGAATAACCAAAGAAGACAACAAACTGGAACTTATTGAGACCTCTGGAAATACAACCTCGATGCACCGCCCGTCAAGGACAAAAATTTAAAGGCCCAGACCACATCAAGATACTAAAGCAGTGCAAGGTCAGACCCTCCATTTCATATACGTTTTTCAAGGTGCCTGTAGTATCTTATCACGTAGTAGGTTCTTTGTAAGAAAGGATGATTGTACTTTCAAAACCATATAGACGCAGGAGTTGCTTATTGACCGTGTAGAGAAACTTATCAATAAATAAAGTCAACCCTTACTCTCTAAATGCATAGCCCCAACCCGGTGTGAACTCACAAGGAATCCTTGAAGAAACAGGGGGAAAAATGTCTATCACAATCTAGAAACCTAGTGAATACATAAACAAAAGGAATAATATATGTGGTGATTTTTAACGCGAAAGGCGCTCATCCAATCCCCTCCATCCAAAACATATCGGAAAATAGACCACAGGTTGATTAAACACAATACAAATGTGAAATTGTGAACAGAGCTCATTGTGCGAAACATTCTCACTTATGTCATACTTTTCTACAGGACACAAACTGAGGCATATCAAACACTTATTTACGAGTAAATTCATACTCACATAACCACCGAATTCCTATCAGAAGTCAAATTGACTAAATAGCCACACATTAAACTTAAAATCTATCAACACAGGAGCGCTCGAGCATATACAATGGCCTCAATATCAACACTGATCACAAAAAATATAAGTAGTTTCCACAACGGAACACAATTTTAAATGGCACTTAAACTGCGTGGAGTACCAAAGGAAGACAAACAAACGGGAACTTAGTGAAGACCTCTGGAAATAAAACCTCGACATCACCGCCGTCCGAGAGACAAAAATTAAAGGTCCAGACGACATCAGTACTAAGCGTGCCAGTCAGACCAATCCATTTCATATACTTTTTTCAAAGGTGCCTGTAGTAATTCCTATCTCGGAGTAGGTTCTTTGTTAAGAAAGGGAATTGATGGACTTCCAAAAACCATAGAAGATCGCCTTGCTCTAGTGACACGACGTTTATAGAACTTATCAAAATAAAGTCCATTCTATACATATTATAAAGATATGCCCCAAACCTCGGTGTAAATCACAAGAATCTGAAGAAACAGACCATTCTATCACAATTAGAAAAACCTAGTGATAGAATAAACAAAAAGGAATTAATAATAGGTGGTGATTTTAACGCGAAAGGTCGGCTTCATCCAATCACTCAATCCCAAACCAAATCGGAAATTCTACAACCCAAGCCATCCGTTATTGCAAATACAGGATTCTGATTGGCAATCCCAATCACGTAGCGGACTATTATTTTTGCAAAACAGTCAGCGTTCAGAGTAACAAAACAATAGAATACTTGCTCGATTGCTGCGTTTTAAGTGACGCAGGTCTTTGGAACGCGAATGTAAGTTGCGTGAGCCGTGGAAGTTTGGTTTGTTTACACGCGCAGATCAGGCTTCCAGTATACGCGCTCGTCAGAGGGCGTTCTGCCTCAACGGAATACAAACGAGCGAAACGACGCGTCGCTCTTGCATCGGAGAATGCCATGTTCACACGCGCAGAACCCTCCGGTTTGGCACGAGTGGTTTGTAATTGCGGCTCGGGGAAGTAGTCGAACAGCACGCACTGCCATCTTTGTGTATGGTACGCAAGCAATTTACTTCGATTGAACCAACGCATAGTTTCCCTAGCTGCTTATTTACTGTTTAGAGATACAAAGATGAGATGCTATAGAGAATTTAGCTATCTCTAATCGTTGGTATCTTGATTGCGGGTTGTAGAATAGAATAAACTACAGTAGGTCGACTTTCACTGGTGATTAAACAGTCTCGACTCTGAATTGAGTTTAATAACGAACTCGTTGCGCCTCGTCCGTTATTTACCTTTAAATTCAGGTCTGCGACTGTTATTCACCAGTAAAAGTCTCCCAGTTGCAGGTATCCTTAAATATACCACAGTAAAACCAATACGAATGGTGAATTGTTAAACGATCTCAATTGTGCGAAAACATCTCTACTTATGCTAATACTTGCTACAGAACAAACGAGCATCTCAAACCCTTATACGATGATGTATTACCTAATAACCACAGAAATCCTATAAGAAGTCAAATTGACTATTTCATAACCCCATTAAACTTCAAATCTATTGCACCGACGCGCGAGCATATAATGGCCTCCATATCAACCCTGATCACAAAATCATTAGAAGTAGTTTCACCCTAAACAGCTCACGAGAAGGAAAATTTAATCCAGTAACTAAGGGTGTTAGAAGTAGTAATTCAAGTCATCTTAAATCAAACCAAATTGACTACAATGAAAGTGTAAACAATACTCTGAATGACAGCAAAAAATTTTTTGATTCCCTCAGCTAACTGGAATAAACTTCTAATTTGCCTAGAAAAAGGCTCAAAAAATAAACCCACCCACAGGAAAAGTTCGTTAAGAATTGAAATAGCAGATTATCAAAAAACAGAAAGATCTCAGACTTCAAATCGACAACTGTAAAGATAGACATTAAGAAGAGGAGTTAAAAACTAATAGGAATAAAATAATAAAAAACAGCCTTCACTAGTCAAAGAAGCACATGAACAAAAACTAATTGACGAAATTACTGAAATTTCAATAGTACGGAGGACTCTCACCGCTTCTTTAAGGCAATACAAATAGTGCAAAAAAAAGAAAGAAGGATCCAATTTTCAATAAAATTGAGATGAAATCGTTGGAGATACAGATGAAAAAAATTAAAGAATCAGCCAACATTTCGAAAAAACTTTCAACTGTAACAAAACCAGAACCAAAACCAACGGCTCCAGGAAAACTAAGCAAACCATGATGAAAATGAAATTAAAACGAGCGGTTGCATCATTAAAGGAATAATAAATCCCCAGTCCTGTGACCAAAGCACAGCGAACATCTCAAATATGCCCCCTGCACCCATAAAATACATAGCGCATATACTGAATTAACAGAGCCGAAACCGGAGAAGAAAGAAATACAATGAAATGGAACAAGGAATCTTAACACCAATTCAACAACCAGGAAAAAACTAGAGGGACACCAGAAATTTAAGACCTGTGATCGTCTTTAACCCTGAGGAAAAATCCTCGCAATGTGTATTACAAGGAGAAGAATCGCCCCTAATTGATGAAACATATACTGCACGTCCACCCAAACAGCCGATAACTAAGGTAGTTGCAATGCAGAGCTCCCGTGTCGCTTTCAAACATTTTAGCTGAAAAAGCCGTCGTAACTTCAATAGGAGTATAAACATCAACCTTCTATTGCGTGACATGAGCAAGGCGTTCGATACCCTTCAAAGAGGCACACTATAAATGATTTGCAACAGATCCTCGAGAGCGACGAACTCTATCTCTTCACTATTACTGAACAATGTTTCATAAACACGGTCAAATGCGACGGCAAACTAGGAAATCTTAGCACGACACATTGGGTCCCCCCCAGGGTGACATTGCGAGTGCATTATTCTTTGTAACATACCTGGCCAACTATTTGAAATCGGATGAAAATGACATTGATGGCAGTTATCCAACAATCTCAGTTAGGTGATCATGACTACGGCGCAAATAGTAATACCGAAAACTTTTTCACCGTGGACCAAACAATACGCTGATGATATCTCTTGGGCTTCGACTGGAGGAACATAATTACAAGAACATAGAAGAGCGAGTGACTGAGAAACTGACAAGAAGAAAGCAATCTAAAAATAAAACAGCACAGAAACTGAGAAATTATCAATCACAAGGAAAAGCAATGGCAATGGAAGTTGAAGAAATGTAACATGTAGGAAGTTTGTTAGGACCGAAAAGAAAGAAAGCAAACAGAAGAATTGGTATAACCAACAATGCTTTAAACACTCTATCAACCAATTTCAAGAGCAGACGAATAAGTTACAAGCATCAAACTCAGAAAATTTGCGATGCCCTAGACAGAGTATTTTCGTATATTGTGAACTGTGGGGACAACGAATAATCTTGATCCAAAAATTGACACTTTCCAAAGAAGACTACGCCGCAATGTTCTCATCATCAGATAAACCAATAACAATGGATACCAAACGACGAACTCTATTGAGTTTGGACCAATCAAATCCTTGGTCTCCGTAGTAAGCACATAGACGTTGAGATTTTTGGTCACCGTCGCGAGAGACTCCAAGAAGAAAGCTCCAGCGAGAAAGATCGCTCTGAGAGAAGCATTTGGACATACTACTAAGCCAGGTGGGAGAACTGTGACTACTTTGCTCGAAAAAATCAAATCGCATTCAGGACATCAACATTAACAGTTTCGAGGAGGAGGAAGCAATAAACCTTGCGCAAGATCGTGATCGTGGCGGAGATTGTCACTGAGCATGTTACGATAGGACGAGACTCAACCTACTACTACTACTACTTGAGCAGTACATATCACACGAGAGGTTTCTGCACTCGTTGGAAATTGCAGGAGCAGAACGCTGCAACGCAGACACAAAATGACTGAACCCAAAACGCATACGATGACAACGACATCCAAATACATTTGGAAGTGGAATCTTCCTTAGGTGGGGTCCGTTGTATTGTATCCTTAGGTTATTTACTGACCACGTCTGGGTGGTACCATCTGCAACGCAGATTTCTTCGGAATCTAATTGGGGAAGGGGGTCGTCTTCAACTCCAGTGGGGTGAACAGGAAAATTATGGCAAGTAAAATTCCCCTGTCCACTCTGTCGGCAAGAGCTCTCGGTAGCTAGCGTAGCGAACAAATCACAGTGCAATGGGTTATCACGGATGTCGAGCATACAGTATATAATGGGGATAGCGGCGAAAATATACTCTGTAGAACCTTTAAACGATTTGCCCGAAGGACAAACGTCTGTAGGGTGAAAATTCGGGAAAACGACAGGGTAGCATATTGATATGACAGTTTACCTCCAGGTTGATCGATCGGATTTTGGAATTATTTGGAAGGAATAGCGGGGACTTGGTGAATTTGTTAGATTTACAAGGTCAAGGGTATAGTTATGGGAGTGCCTCGGTATTTCTACAGGTATGTCGGTTAGGTTGTTGTGGTTGAGATTGAGAGATCGCGAGAGTGAGTGCCACCCCCAAAGGGCCCCAAAGGTAAGAGGGTCGATTTGTGATATTGTGTACTCAATGTATTATTATTATGGAAGAGAAATCGCACGAAAGGATCCAGAAAGAATTCCAGGTCCCAGAAGAAGACGGATCGTATTCCGGCCGCCGAGATAAATAATTCGGTTGTGGAAAACATGGCTCTGCGTCCTGACTCATCAGCAGAATGTCGAATGTTATTATCCATCGCACTGACAGACCTCAAACTCGGTAGTTGATGTTTTGACAGTGGGGCGGTGATTACCGTTGAGATTGTTAAAGGATAGGTCAAATCTCGAAGATGGTCTGTCTCGAAGGCCGAAGGCGAGTTCTTCGATTACGGTGATGGCATTGTTCCAAGGTAGAGGCCAGTTAGGTGGATGTTACCTACGAACGACCCATGAATCGATCGCTCAATGACATTACCGGACAGGTCAAGGAGATTCAGGTTGGGTAGTTGCTAGGACATCTAGGGTATTGACAATTATCCATCCCCAGCCAGCTGACGGGTC
Source organism: Sclerodactyla briareus (assembly GCA_026419785.1). Lineage (NCBI taxonomy): Eukaryota > Metazoa > Echinodermata > Holothuroidea > Dendrochirotida > Sclerodactylidae > Sclerodactyla > Sclerodactyla briareus. The sequence continues at coordinate 143,200 of JAODTK010003366.1, read as the reverse complement.
GGGATATGTTACAACATTGAGAATAAAGATCCTTAACGTATACTACTGTTGTACTCGAGCGAGGTACATCAACCATCTCATCTCGGGGAGTGTTGCATTCTGGTCGCCTATTTCAGGGCTGGATATGTCCGTATCAGTTGATACTCAGCAAGGTCGTAGTTGGATGTATTCGTTCTAGCAAGGCGGTCCAATTTTATAGTAGACCAGTCACAGTATATGAACTCCAAAGAGATAGGCAGGTTTTTCAACGCACCCGTTGTGTTGGAGGATGTGCCAGCACAATGATAAATGAAAATGCAAACAGAAAGGACTAAAATGCCTCTCCAGGCTTTTTAGCACTCGAGATAAGACGACAATCAATCATGAAATGTGGTTATTTCTCGCTCCCCGCGGTCCAGTGATGATACATGCGACGGCTTACTCTGTGAATTCTCACTGCGGGGTCGAGATAGATAGGTGTACAATGCATACCCATACCGTTCCTTCGTTGTGTGGCGTGTCTTGGTTTAGTTTCTTGTACAAAACAAAGCAACAGTGATCTCCAAAATGTAAAAAAAAATACAGATGGAAACACTTGACCGAGCAGCATTTCAAGCAAAATCCAACGAAACTACTGTCGAGGAATTGCCAATGTGACCAATCTTCAGATCTCGGCATAAGATTTATCGTTCCGACTGCAGTGGTGCGAGGAACTGAACGGTTACGTTCGACGAGGACGCAGCAATGAAAGCGCAAGAATGGTAAAATAAACGACTAAACCCCTCGAATGTGTCCTGAAATGCACTGTGCGCACAGGTCAAAGCTAATACTGGACATTAATGCAACAGAATGTGCCCTTTATATACACTCGTTTGTTGATGAAAGCGGCAATTTGACAATGTGACTTCCCTGCAGGAGGTGTTCTGAGATGTTGTAATGTTCATATTGGACCTCTCAGGAGCCCACGGACCAATTTCGATATGAATGATGAAAAGAGAGCATCGACGTGCGTAGGCGCGGTAAGGCAGTATTATTCCCAGTCCCGAGATTTTGCATACGCCCATATTCAAAGGTATTACCAGTAATTATTGTTTAATTGCGTGATGACGTAGACGGCTGTAGCGGCGGTCTCATCAGTTTTGTATATATACCTACAGTATCGTCCGCTCTTCGAGTGCGCAATACATCGGCCAGAATCCGCCTCCCTGAGCGCATACGGGGAGGAGCAGTCGCGCCGTGTTCCATATATATATAATATATTATATATATATATATATATATATATATATATAGATATATTATATATCTAGAGATATATATAATATATACTATAGATATATATAGAATATAAATATAGATATTTTTGATAACTAAAAACAAAACTCTGACGACGGCACTGCTACAGAGAAAATTCCCAAATTCATGGACATCCTGATTCCAGCCCGTCCCTACCGTCTCTCGTCAAGGACACCACAGATTTCATCAATAAAATCGGAAAGATCAAAGACCTCCCCTGGCACATTGATGGCAACCCTGGACGTTTCTTCTCTGTATACCATATCCCTCAAGCGGAGGTGTAGAAAGCCTGGAATTCGGCTTCGAACCAATCCTAGCCAGACACCAACCAATGCTGATCTTGAGGAACTAAGGACCTCATCCTACTTGGCAACAATTTTGTGTTGGCGTCAACATACATGCAGATTCCCGCGCAGCAATGGGCACATGAAATGGCCACCTTCGTTCGCCAACTTATTCAGGGGAAAACTTGAAGAAAATTTCTTTCTGAACAGCCCTACGGCCACCCGTTTTATTGATGACATCTCATGATATGACCCAAGGGGAAGAAACACTTTCCCTCGTTCATCGATACAAATTCAACGCATTCCCCCTTCTCTCAAAATCACTCCAACTTTCAACGACAGTCCACTACCTTGACACCACTGTGACGTGGAAAACGGGTCACTAAAAACAGCCTTGTTCACAAAACCACGGACAAGTACAATGTCCTACTACCTATCAGTTTCACCCACCCACGCACGAAGAAACAGTTCCTACAGTCAAGCTCTTCGTCTGAAAGCATTGCTCTTCAATGCTGATTTCGAGTCTCGTGCCAACGAAGCTTTCAAAATTCTCCAAAAGGAGGCAGTATTCGGAGTCCAGTAAGAGGCCAGTGAAGAGGCTAGCAAGTCTTGTCTGTGAATACCATACTGCCCTCCCACATTAGCCCTTCATCCACAAGCATTTGCCTATCCTTAAGTAGGAACGCTAAAATATTGTTTCCGGAACCCCCAGTTGTGGCCTACAGCAGACCTCAGAATCTACGCTGACATTCTAGTTCAACGCACATGTCGGAGCAGCGCGCTGTCAAACAGGCACGGCGCAGCCGCCCTGCCCATCCAATGCAAACGTGCGAACTTGTCGATCGCCACACTTGTTTCAACATTTCCAGACATCCCGCATATTTATTTTCCAATTCAACAGGATATTGATGGCGGCTCGAAGACCGTGGTCTACCGATTACCTGTAATCCTCTGCGGAGTCGTAAATCGGGGAAGCAAAAAACACCATGAGGGAGCGAATAACCCAACACGCGTCGCCATCAAGACCAAAAAATGAGCAGCCGGTTGCTAAGCATTTCAACATGGTCGGTCACTCCATTGAAAACCGGAGTGATTGGCAACGACCATGACCCAAATTGGTCCAATAAATCCCGCAAAGCGACAAGAAAGAAAACTACTGGGAATTGAACCTGAAAACGACTACACACCATTTGGTCTGAACATTCGGAACGACCATACATCAACAAAAGAAGTACGGAATGGTAACACTCGGCACCCCGTCCCTATTTTGCCTTATGTTAATCACTAGGCGCAAATTGATCATTAGTATAATCCTGTTAAGGATACCTGCTGTCGACAGCGTAACACTAATCGGCCTCACCCCCACGATTAATCTAGGCCATAAAGTCTCAGCCGTATTCTCTTCGCGGCGGGTGCACCGAACCATGTACAGTCGTGTTTTGTTATTGAGTTTATTTGACTAAAACCTAATTTTTATACTTTTTCTTTTCGATGGCCTGCTGGCAGCCAAAGTTTATTGTATATTGGCTGAGCCGTGCATTTACTATAATTCAGCTTCTCTCTTGTTCGTCACTTTATTGCCAAGAAAACACGACAAAAAAGACAAAACTTAAAGCAAACAGGCAAACATTCCTCAAATCAACTCTAGTAATATAATAGCAAATGCTGCCACCCTACCCTTAAAACCGTTTATATGTCTTTCCAGATAAGAGATCTTCTCTATCACTATCACAAAGAGACAATCGTTAGTAAGTTTCCAACCCAAACCATCAGATCCTCCTCTCGATCAACATGGCTAGTGCCAACTTTTCTAATCATTTGCCCATTTTTAACCTTAATATTTAATATAATCAGAAGAAACTCCCCATCCTTTTGACTACCTAAGTACGTTACAACATCCCCAATACTAGTCTGTTAAATGAACCAATTCGATTCCAGCGTTCAGACTGAGGATCCCCAACTTTCCAAATCCTTCCTTAAATATTATTTACTGGCATAGAGGTGGTTGTATCATTGCAGTCAGAAAGAATTTAAATCCTGTCCAGAACATCCTTCCCCGTTCCCATGATCAAGTTCTTTCTATTAGGATCTTCCATGATAAAATAACTCCGTAACATTATTAGCTACTTAATCCTCTCCCGGTAGTTTATACTAACATTAATTTTCGGGAACTGGTCAAAAAACACTCTCCTGGTAGGGGGCCCTAATCCTCACATCCGTCATATGGCTCCATAAAACCACTCCCTATGGTCGCCATCTTTTAGAGGTCATTGAGGAAAATAATCTCTGTGTGCTCAACCCTACCTTCAAAACTAGGCGAAATCCGATAAATACTTCGGAAGAACTACTTGATTTCATTATAGCCTCTCCTTGTCTTTCCTGTTTTCATATCAATTCCTCAAATTATTGAAGAATCCACCTTTAGCGATCACTACAGCATTAATTCCAATTTCCACTATCAGCTCCAAACCTGAAATTCTAATCGGCTCCTTATTATTAATCTGGGTCGCGGACTGCTGGACCTCTTTTTAAAACACCAATGACATTCTGTCGCTCACTTAAATACACTTGTCACAAGCTGCTCTTCCTTAAGACAACTCTTGATAAACGTTTCTTCTTATCTTCTCCTGTATCACGATAATTCAAAGCTTCTGTCCTGCCCTTTTCCTGCCTACGAAAACTAACGCTTGGGAACTACACTCAGAATTCATAGCCTAATAAAGCCAAAAGAAACTCAGAAGAATCTTAGTAAACCTAGGAATCAGAAATCGAACATAAATTAATACCATTAACCCAAATTAGGAAGAAAAGGATCCAAAAATCTCATGTTTGGAAAAGCGCTTTGTATGGAATCAATCAGGTAAAACGACCCTAGGAAATTCTGGAACCAAGTCAAGAGATACTATACAATAATCATATCCCGCACCCGACGTTCAGCTCCGCAAAACTGACTAAGCTAGTTCAAAACCCAGATGACCACACTGAGCTTTGCGGAAATTTCGGACATTTTTTCAAACCCCTCATCATCCAACTTTGATGCCAATAATAGAGGTCGTCGACGATCAATAACTCAAATCCAAATTTTTAACTCATATTTCATCACAGGTTTAGATTCCAACTCCCTATTTTATTGATCTTGAAGACCTCAAGATAGCTTTGAGAGATCGCCTAATAACTCTCCCCAGGCATCGATGAAGTTTTCTTTAGCCATTTAAAAAAAAAAACCTGCCTCCAATGCTTATGGCTAATTTCTTACTCTTTTACTACCCCCTCCTTGCTGGTGTGGTGTACTTTTCCCAGACCTTGGAAAATCGCCAAGCGCTATTGTCATTCAATTCTTGACCCGTGTGAAAAACGCCCATCGACTACTACTTCGGATCGGCCTATAGCCCAGCCTCCTCACCTGCTTGTCAAATTGTTTGAAGGATATTGCCTAAACTGAGAACCTATCTGGAAAAAAAAAATTCTTTACCCCTAACCATCTTGTTTTCGTCACAATATGGAACTTTTTTCCCCTCCTCCGGATCACTGATAACATTAAACAAGGATTCAACGTAACACCTTTACTTCTTTTCTGCAATTTTCCTGACTGTGGAAAAAAAAAAGCCTTCGATCAGCTCGGCACCAGCGCCTCAAACTGTCTATTATGCTTGTGTTGCCGGAAGCATCCTTGGTCTCCTTTTTTCTTTCCTCCGTGATAGTAAAAATGGCCATTTATCACAATACCTCTCCTCGCTCTTTATCTCAATGCTGGTACCTCCCAGAGGTCTGTCCTCAGCCCTCTCTTCATATCATATTTGTTAATTACCTTATGGTCAAGTGGCCCACTAAGATGGTCAAGGTGGCCCACACTATTGAATGAAAAGAGGTCAACAGAAAGGCCCACATTAAATATCCAACTGCCTTCTGCCTTTTTTTTTTTCGTTCAGAAGCTCTACCCATCCAAACTATTGTTTTTTTCTGGTGGCATTTTTTTGGTTTTGTACCTCTGTACTCTCAATCACTGAATTGTTTTTCCGACACACTTGCCATTTTCAATCCGCCGCAGTATGTAAGAGCTTTTGCAGCTCCTTAAACCTGTTATCCCTATATAGTCACTCCACTCGAGTTATCACTGCTGTGATCACTGCGCTGACGAAGGATTATTAATCGTTGCGAAAGCGGTTCATCCCAAATATATTGGCTTTTTACTTTTTTCTAGCTCAATCGCTATTTTGGCCTCTCATTCGATATCCGCCTCTCATTTACGTACAATTGTTTGTTTCACAGGTTTGCGTCTTGTCTATATATATATATATATATATATATATAATATTCTATATATATATATAATATTATCTTATTAGATATATATATTATAGATATAGATATATATATATATATAATATATATATATATATATATATATATATATAAGATATATATATTATATATATATATATATATATATATATATATATATATATAATATATATATATATATATATTAAATATATTATATTATCATGATCTTTGCCCGAGGACATCTTAGCTTAGTTTTTCGTTTAGTATGTAAGGGGCAAAGATGAACACATGGTTATTGGTTAGAGGTGGGGTGCATGCGATGAGGAGGGTGGCCAGTTTGTGGAAGTTTCGTTTTTTGTGGGGGGATGTGGAGAAATCGTTTTGCTAACGATGTTCTTCAACCTTAAATGGTTCCCCTGGATGCTGTAGTGGCCAAGTTGTTACTTTTTTGTTACGGTGCTGTTGTTACTGGAACGCAAGTTACCACCGGAAATCCACCGTAGGTGGCAACACACACGAAAGGTTTGATGGAACACTTCTAAATGTTTAGTAGCCTGATCGACAGTAATGGTGGAAACGGGCCAATTTAAATCTTTGGTTAAAGCGGCCCTGATGGCGTTGAAAGCATGGCATACCTTTCTATATTTTAAGGCCTAAAAATCATTGAAATATTCCGGCAGGCTCGTTATTTTGGCGAAATTGAGTGGATTTTCGGGCGATTACGTAAATCGTTCTGACTCCTTATACCTAGACCCGAGGTCATATTGACGAAACAACAACAACAACAACATAACAACAACACACACCAATAATAAAAAACAACAACCATAACAACAACAATAACACTACGAATAACAACAACCAAGTCGGACAGCCCAAATTGCCCCGACTTGCACAGCTCGTTTAAGGCTTGCACCACTCGTAACGTGTGTGCGCATGCTATGCCTGCATGTACTGGCGCTTGTGGTATTTACAGTGCGGGAGTCGAAGGCATTAATTTGAATTGCAATTTGAATTACCATACATGTGCGTTACAATACCGCACCGCCTTCCAACAGAATCGAAGTTCCGGACTTATGAAGCTGCATCGTAAATTGGTAGGCGTTAGATTACGGTGCTTACCTGACCAGTAGTCTGAAGTGAAGGCTCCGACCGTAAAGGCTTAGGTTAGCCTAACGGTAGGCCCTCAGCTTGCCGCCTAGCTAGGCGACATAAAAATTCACATTACAAATCTACAATAACTGTTAACATCTCTGGCAAAATAAAATAGGCCCTAAACACTATTCCATCTCAATCTCATTCGCGAAGCCTCACTTAGGACTTAGAGTGGAATGTTGTGTATTATAATGATGAAGTTTGTGAGAATAATGACTAGGCTGGCTGTACCTGCATAAGGTTGTTACTGGCCATAATGTCCACATCAATGGACATTGTGAAAAACAGGATGTAGGTGTGGCACGTCAGTCAAATTGATGACCAAGTTGAAAGCCTCCATACGTCATATGCACGCTTATAATTTTCTGTGGAGTCCCCTAAAGCGAACAAACTTTCATTGTGCGCACCATAAAAATTGTAGGATTGTTCTTTCCGATTACTTACGTAACATGTAATAAATCACAACAAACTGATTTAGTTTTTTTATTTTTTATACTCTAATGAGTTTTTCGGCTGACACTGTAACGTCAGCGTAACTTTTACTTTCCACGTGGTGGTTCTTTTAAACACCTAAGAAATATTTTAAAGAAGATGATTTAAGTTCATTCTTAACATCACAAAGTGGGTATTTTAAGAAATGGCAATAAGCCCTATCATTAGGTGAGAGAATGCATTCCCTGTAGGGTAAGGCATCCTCTCACCACCAAACATCTTCAGAAGATTCTCCCATTGCCAAGCATACAGCAAAAAATTCTCTGTATTATTAAGCAAAACTGAATTGCCCTCCAGAAAAAAAGGGCATCGGTGAAGGGCTAGGCTGGAACCACACTTGAAGAGTTGGGGAGGGACCCAAACTCTGGTTGGGATTAAAATGATGGAGACCAGTAAAATGGTCCAAGTTACAACTATTATAACTAATAGTTCACTCTACAACATGCCTAACTCCCTTCGTTAGTAGCATGGGCTGGAATCCTCGTCACACTGAGGGGTTCACAACTTAGTATAACAATATGCCTCATCCAAAGGCGAGTCATGACTGTATGCCACTATTTATATTCGCACCTTTTAGCAACCAGCACTTGACGGGTGTTCTGTTGAAGAGTGAGGGACAAGAGGATAGGTCCGTCTACATACTTACATATCTGTCTATATTAAATCACCCCTATAACTCGCCATTGACCAACCAGCAATGAAGGCCTTAAATTCTGGTTCCGAAAACTGTGGATTACGGGGGTGAAGGTCTCAGGTGTCACACCTGACAGGGTTCCTACTGGTTGACGGTTCACACGTGGGCTAGGTGTCAGCAATTCAAGCGATAGTCATATGCCGGGCAAATGCTGCTGTTTTTCTGCGCTGTATAAAAAGTATTAGGAGTAAGTTCGACGGGCTCCAGCCTTGGGCCAGGAGCGCAACCCAGACGTAGTTGGGATAAAAGAGTATTGGCTGAATGAGGACATTTCCACAGATGAAGTTCATATTCCGGGCTATGTTTTCAAGCAGGATCAGCCCAAATATTGAATGTGAGGTCTGACTGAATGTTTTGAGAGGGCCGATATTGGTGTAAGTTTGGTAGCTAGTTTGGTGTGAAATTCCGTCTAACTCATCCGGTATTCCCATTTCCTTATTAGTTGGCGTTGTGTACCGGTCTCCAAAAAGGCTCTGAAGACAACAACTCTTACTTTCGACCTGCTTACGAGTTTATGGGAAGAGTTCAATTATTATGGGTGATTTTCAATTATCCAGATACTTCTTGGTCAAATGGTACTAGTGGCAGTCATGGTTCTGGCTTTTCAAGGTCAGCAGGATTGTTTTCTTTCTCAGCATGTACATTTTCATACCAAGAAAGTAAATATTTTGGATTTAGTTGTGAGCAGTGATCCAGATTCTGTAGATAAATGTAGAAAGCGTGGGTAAGTCGGTGCAAGTGATCCACATAGTTTAGCTTTCAATGTGTCTTGTTCTGTCAGTATTCCACAGAGTTTAGAACTGTTCATTGTTCGCGAAGGGCCGATTTGGCGGGCATTTTCAGGTTTTTTAGCAAAGTATACTGGCACAATTGTTGATGGTACGAATGCTGTTGATTTTTGGAATGGTTTCATTGAAAAGGTTACCGAGGTTATGGAAGTTTAAGTTCCTTGGAGGAAACGTCGCAGTAAGAACAAGAGGCCTTCTTGGATGGAAAGGGAAGTTTTTTTGGCCTCAAACGTAAGCGCACCCTTATGGCGACTTTATAGTTCTTCTGGGTCCGTGTATGATCTAGAGCATTTCAAATTCAGCAAAAGCTGGTCCAGCGGTTAGTTTCTTGTGCTAAACTAGATTTTGAGAGCAGATTGCCTCTAATATCAAGGAGATCCGCGTGCATTTTTCTCTTATGTGAGGGGGAAGCAGAAAGTTAAGGACAGGCATTGTCCTTGATAGATCCGGACTCGGGGAGTACAATCAGCGATAGGCAGGAGGATGGCTAAGGTCCTTAATAATTCTTTCGTCTGTTTTTACTAATGAGGAAATTGGATAATTTTGGGGACCTATTTCGGGGTTTTCGCTAGTATTGGGAATATGGTGTGCTCGCCTGTAGTAAAGGAGAAACTGCACAAGCTCAGAAGTGGTAAAGCTCCTAGTCCTGACGGAGTTATCTTTCTATTAAAATCCTTTGCGACGAGTTGTCTGTTCCACTAGCTATTATTTTCAAGAGACTCTACAAGAAGGTATTGTTCCGGATGCTTGGGGGAGAGCAAATGTTTCGCCTATTTTCAAAGAAGGTAACCGGTCGCTTTATTGTAATTACGGCCAGTCAGTCTTACTAGGGTGGTCTGCAAGGTAATGGACAACCATTCGGGATCATAGTGGTTGATTATTCAATGAGCATAGTCTGATTAAAGATTCTCAGCATGGTTTAGGAAAAATCTGTTCGTGTTTGACTATCTCTTGGAATGTATGGAAGATGTTACAAGTACTGTTGACAACGGCAATGCTGTGATTCATTTTCCTGGACTTTCAGAAAGTTTGCACGTCCTCATGAGGTTCTCTTGCTCAAGTTGGAGCGCGTTGGCTTGAGGGGGTCCTTAAGGGATTCGTGAGTGGCTTCATTATAGAAACAACGAGTTCATTATGGGCGGTCGTCTTATGGCAAGAGGTTCATTAGTGGTGTTCCCAGGGATCGGTTCTCGGGCCGTTACCTTTCGGCGTTATAGACGATCTTGAAGGGGGGGGTATTGCTTGCTTCTGTCATTCCAGGTTACGAAGTTCGCAGACGATTACGAGTTGTAATGGGAGGTCGGTTCGAATGATGATGCGGCCATGCTTCAAAGGGATTGGGGATTAAATTCCAATGGTCTCCGATGGCAAATGTTTTTCAATGTTGAGAAGTGCAAAGTTATGCATGATTGGTTTTCACAATCGCAACGCTTCCTTCAGTTGAATGACCAAAATATTCAGAGGTGACTGTCTCAAGCTTCGTGGCAAGCGCTGCCAGATTGGACATTCGAACATATTTCTTCCGCGGAGTGATCAATGAGTGGAATGTCTCTGAAAATGTTGTTCGCTCTAAGATTGTTAATGCGTTCAAGAACCGTCTTGATTTATTTTTCAGGAATCACGGGCGAATGATTTATGTTTGGTCTTTTTCTTTCCTGGGATGTTGTGGTCCGGGGTGTTTATGAGGGATTCATGTCATTCCTGACTATTCACTAAACTAAACTAAACTAATCTCCGTGGCATTGGTCGATGGCGTTCGTTTTGTTGTATGGCAGGTCTGATTTAAAGTGTATTGCAAACGAAGAATCAAGGTAGTTCTGTCAAAATCTGTGCTGTGGCATCATTTCGTGTTGTAACTCAAGTTTATGTATTCTTAGTTTTTTAACAGTTGGAGTTGTTTATCGTTCTCCTATAAGCTATGATGGCAACAACTCACTCCTTTTCGATGTGCTTAAATGTTTCCAGCAATACAATAATACGATTAATCATGGTTGATCTTCAATCACCTCCGATATTTTGGTTGATGATAATATGGTAGTAATGTTCCGACTTTTTCAGTGTACCCAGGAAGTTTCCTTTCTCAGCATGCACATGTCCCTACCCTGATTCAGTGCGTGAACAATGTAGGAGAATAGCGGCAAGCCTTTGTAGTGATCACGATGTGTAGGCTAATTGATTGTGATATTCCGTCAATATTCACAGAGTTGAGAACCCTTTCTTGTTCTCAGAGGCGGATTTGGATTGAATTCCTTGGTTCCTGCCCGTTAAAGTATTGGCAAGATTGTTGTTTGGTTTAAATGTTGTGACTCATGAAGTGTCTTCTTGTATTGGATAAGTTTGTGAGGCATGAGAGTGTTAAATTTCTTGGGAAAAAAGGAAGAAAAAAAGAAACGCCCCCCGTCGTCGTAATGAGAACAATAAAAGTACTGCTGGATGACAAGGTATTGTATCAACCTGTGAATCACTTGGCCCATCTAACCCCACTTGAAAAAAAAATTGACAAGTCAGACAATTGATTATAATTAGGGTGTATAAAAATTAAGCGCCTTCTTTACCACATACCCCCATCATAAAGTGGTAGTTGGGCAACCCACTCATCACACACCACTGATGTAGAATAATTGGTTATCAGCATTCCTGAGTCATGACTTTGTGTTTATTACTAGTAAACTGAGTTCCCTTGCGCCCTACTGATCCTATTTTACCATAGTTTATGTCTGTTTCCCAGTCGCCTGGCTCCAAGATTCTGACTCCGCAATTCCACTACGATTGGTATTACTTGAGATAGCACAGGCGATTCGACGGCTTCAGTGTGTGAGTAGAGGTTTGCGAGGGAAGCATCGTCCGCGTCCTGCGAACAAGCTCAGCCTGTAGATTGTTAATCACAGTGCTCCGGTTTGTTAGGCTCCGGTTAGATTCCAATGCAGTGGGGCGTGTAATCCTGTGGTAATTCCTGTGTAGTTATGAAATTCGAGACCACGGCCAGGCTTACACGCGCTCTTTGTTTGAATTTCACAACAATCATCTGCAAGACTGGATGCAGCTTAGGCTGCGACGATATGCTTGTCGGTACCTCTGGTAAGGGGAGTTGCCTTGTGTTGTTTGTATTTTGCCTAGCCTATTATTGAGGCTTATCATCACTAAGCATGATAAAATAATGAATTGTAGGAAACGTTCGCCTGCAAACGCCTAAGGGGGCGTTGGGACTACTCTAGTGTAGCCTACTGGGTAGTGATCACTATGAACATGGTTTGATTTTAACGATCCTAGGCCTACACAGCTGTTGTAGGAGTTGTGTATGTGAAGTGAGCGTTCATGTTCTAACGAGGAATTGTTCCTTCTTAATTACTGGTTTAGGTATAGCCAGTGGTTGCTAGGTATACCGAAAACGTGTTGTGGGCGTAGGTTACTCAAACGGGACTGTCCCAATCCCACAGGTCCAAGAGCTGACGATAAGGAGAACTAAGCTAAACTGCCATGGTGAAATGAAAACCTCGACAATCCATTGGAAAGAGGTTATATTATAAAAAATTGGGACAAATGCACTTTGCCATCCCAGATAAAGATGGTTGGACATAACATATTGGACAACTTGAAGTTTGACATGTGACCAGAAAATAAGGTCGCTCTGGCCAAGTAACAATAGAGCAATGCCCAAAATCAGGAAAGAAAGGAGGAGGGAAGGAGGGAAGAAGAAAAAAAAGAAAAAAAAAAAAAAAAGGAGAGAGAGAGAAAAAAAAGGCAAGCATCCCGCCAAAGGGCTAAGGCCTCGATACAATCTCCACAGTTCAGTTTAGCGCTCTCCATAACAAAGGGAAGTCCGCTGACTAATAGGCACTAGACGTTGGATGCATCGGAAGCACTACGCGAAATAATTTCGCCACCAATAGGGAGATTGGCGATAGGTTCCTAGAAACACATTTAGTCTAATTTGAAGCCCTATATCATGTAGAAACTTCTCCCCTGCTCATGGGACACGTTGGCAGAATGGCGATTAGCCATAGCCGCACTATATACAGTGAACGGGACGTTTCATCGCCCAGGGGGTGATGAAGATTGGGTGATATGGGGCTTAGGCAGAAAATGTCCACGCCCGACTAGGGCAATTTGACACTAATAAGCTCACCTACAGTACATAGGCACATCTTACCGCCCACGAGGCCACTCGATAGGCGAGCATGAAATGTACCTGTAGAAAGCTCGCTCGAGGAATTGTTGTTCAGTGCATGTGAGTGCTATACGTCGTTCGTCGGGCTATAGAGTATAGATATGTCTGTTGGCAGATGTATACTTAAAGAATCAAGAGGACGTTCATTGAGTGTATTGACGGAAAGTGGTCCTAATTTGTTGGACTATATTTCATAATATGGTTGGCGAGCCACAAATATAAGAACATTTGTTTGGGTGCGAAAACATTGCAAGGCGAGTATATGACCTAAATCTTCTCAGTTGGGCTGGGAATGATCAGTTGCAATGTGACATGGTAAGTACACTGGCCATCAGTGGCATTGCAGGGTCTATGGTACCCGTACCCACAAGTCCATAGGGGGAGAATACCACCTATGAGAGAGAAAATGGTATTGAAGGGCCCACAGGGCAGCATTGAAGGACCGCACAATTTCAGGGGCGAAATAGGACAGGCACGGGGGAATGAACTAAACTTCAACATTTCCATTTTTATAAAGCAAGATTCACAACCCGAATCCTTGGGTCTATAGGGAAATGGTTGTATAGTTTTCAGTGGAAATGCAGATTGCAACTAAATGTACGACACAATGACGTCAGTATATGTGTAAAAATCGACAAAAACATTCTCGTAAGCTCTGAAGTAGGTGGGTCTTCCGGTCATGATCCCGCCAGGCATATATATTCCCAAGGGGAAACGTGAAAACATGCACCGCATGGGGGCACCGAAAATGTGGAAGTCTATCCAAGTATTGCATTGTCTTGTACCATGCAGGGTTGGCCTTAATAACAACGGCTGCCAGTACAGTACCGCATATCGCCAGTGTGTCAGGCAAAACGAGTTCAACCATTGTGTGCTCGACAATGCCCAGAACCAAAAAAAAATGGGAGCAGTAAATATTATACGCCACACAAGTAAAAAAAATAAAAAAAATAAAAAAAATCGCAATTGTATGCAAGTCAGCCAGGCAGATGATCCAAATTCCAGTTGATTGAGACAGCCCGCTGCGAATACCAAATTGAAGAACATGGTTATAGCATATTATGCAACAACTGTCGCACCGAGTGCAAAGAATAGATGCCCCAAGGGGCCATGCACGGGCATGATTATAAGTTTAACAAGACACCAATGTTATATTTATTGATGCAATGAATTACGCGGGGTTTCCCTGACTTTACCATGCATGAAGCATGGAACATAAAATTTGAAATGTTATGTAGGCTCTCCGTCGTCTCAGAGGACTCCTCTCGAGTTGAGGAGCAGTGTTCTAGTGAATAGGAAATATGAATTCTAATCAATCATACCATATTTCATGTTGTGTGTCGGTACTTAGACAGGCCAAACACGCAAAGGAGGAAATTCCTGCGAATTGGGTTCATGGCACTGGAAAGACGAAAATGAAATTGAGTTTTTTATAGTTTTGTATTTAGTTTCGTGAAATTTAGACCGATTGTTGATGGAATTGGCACCGCGGCCAGAGAAGGTTAGAGGTGTGCCATAAGTTGAATTGCCTGTACATGTTGCTACAATGCATAGGGATTCAAATCGATGATGTTGTGTCCAAGTGCCCTTATAGTTAACTGGATGGAAGGCAGCCAAAAGTCGCATTGTACGGGATGTAAGTTCCTCACAACACTGCCGGAAACGGAATTATTGTGGAAAGGGGGAAAAACAACTGAATTGACAGGGAGAAGAAAAGCAATTGCCTCCCAAGGAAGGAAAGAAAGAAAATACAAAACAGAAAAATATAAAAGGCTCTCATTGTAGAGGGAGAGCTGAGTCAACAGTGGTTAAATTAACTATGACAAACTGAATTTACCGTCGGTTTATAAAAACAACCTCAATTGTTGAGGGAGGAGATTGTTAAATTGATAAGTCGGGTGCCCATTGGCAAACAACTTCCAACTTGGAATATCCAAGACATTGTGAACGATTTATCATTGCGAAATGCAAATTTCGGTGTCTGAAGCGAATAATCCTTGATGAGGTGGAGAATTCTAAGTAACTATGTATTGCACATAGTTCTGACCGTTTGTATGGCAGATCAATTGTTAGAGGTTTCGGGGGTAACGTATCTATTCAGGAGGCGGCGCCATATCGGATCATACTATATTACCGAGTGAGAACTACCTGCGGGTATTCAGACGTGATGTTACCCAATGGGACAATTATGGGTTTTTAGGGATTTCCTATGACACTCATACGCCATCACTGAATAGTGGCGTTCACAAAGTCGTAGCTGTCCGATCAAGTTCTGTAATTCGGTGCTGCAACCAAAGTATTCGACTTTTTAGCTTGTCACTGGGGACGTAGATGTATACAAATTTCACAATGCGTTCGCCATTGGAAGGCGCACTTTGGGAAGTCACAAAAACACCTGGAAAGTGACAATGTTGAGGCAATGCTCCCAACACTATAAATAATTTTTCGGCTGTATGTCATCACTCATCAGCAGACTAACATTTGTTGTAGCTGGAGAGCAAGGATCACAAAAAGAGCAACATGTGTTTGTAACACTGGTTTACATCTGAGGTGTTGTATTATGCTTTTGACTGGTGGTGGTCTAGTCTCCTGAGTATAATTACATGATTCATCAACAGTCACTTACATAGATGTTATACAGATGTAAAGTATAATGAAGAATGAAGAAACCAAAGTTGATAAGTGTGAGTATGCAGTATCCTATAGTCGCCTAGTCGGACACCTGAGGCTGTTTTGTTTTTTTGAGAACGTGGAGGGAGGAAAATTCTTGGACATCCATTTAATACATCCATTGTAATTGCTGTCGCCATGTGCAGAAATTCTTTCATAGTTGAAATGTGGTAAAAACATAACAAAGGTGAATATTCCTCAGAACAATGAGGACAACATGTTGTCCATGCCTTGAAAACAGTGGAGGGAAAATAACCCATACTTCCTCTCAAAATCCCCCACAGACAAAGGGGATAATACTCTCTAACTTCGGAATCCATTCGGGGATTCATCGGAGGTATTCCGGGCCCCTCGGCAATATGTATAATATAAAGTTTTGCCCCTCGGGAAGATAATCTTAGAGAAAGAGAGTGGAAACCGTTGCAAAAAGGGCGGTCCCTTATCCTTTCACTAGATATTCATTGACAACACAGATTCATGAATTAATAAACCTGTGGGTTTGAAACCGGTTGAAAGGCGTACATCGTTGTCGCCTAGTCAATTCTTCGGCAGACAAGCTTGTATAAGTATACAGGACTGTTTGCCTTGTCATGTATCATCGTTTCATCACTACCCAAGGAACTGGGGTTTCCTAGAACAAAAGAGCATATAATGTGATGTTGATGAACATTGGTTGTTGTCAGGCTATGATCGCCACTTTAAAGTCTCAAGTAATCCCTTCGCTTGTGAAATGTCTCGGTAGAATCTTAACAAACTTCGTCCTGTGGACTCATTGAATTGGCGGCGATTATAGTGATCCTTGCACATGTGTGCACTACTCTTCTTGAATGAACACTAGATAGTGACAGTGGCTATTTGAAAATGTTTTTTTCGGTGTAGATTTGGAGTGTTAACACCTTACTGCCTCACGTCGTTCGTCTTTGATCGGATTAGAAGGACAATAGACTAGAATCAGGCCTGTGAGAGCATGGGTGAATAGTGGTCAATCAGTTCTCAATTGTTGTCGTCTGTGAAACAGTAGAACGCGGCCAAGTGAGGTCGGAACGCGAGACTCTTTTTTCTTTATTAGATACGACAACGATGACAGTAACACCAGCGTTTTCGAAACCAGAATTTAATGCCTCATTGGGGTTGGTCAATGGCGGAGTATATGGGTGTGATTTCAATATATGATGATAGCGTACGTTATGTGGAAGGACCTATCCGCTTGGTCTCACTCTTCAACAGAACTACCCGTAATTGATGGGTTGGAGAGAAAAGGTGCGAATATTAAATGGTTTGGCATACCTGTCATGACTCGCCTTTGTGATGAGCAATCGTGTTATATTTAAGTTGTGAATTGAAACAATAAAGTGTGACGAGGGATTCCATCCCATGCTACTAACGACATTGAGTTAATGGCATGTTTGTTAGAGTGAATATTAGTTATAATGTAGAAAGGGACAATTTACTGCAATCCATAATTTAATCCCCCACAGAAGTTGGCCCCTCCCAACTCTTCAAGTGTGGTTAAAGGACTGCCTTTTCACACGATGCTTTGTCTGGAGGGCAATTCAGTTTGCCTTAATAAATACAGAGAATATTGTCGCTGTAAGGCTTGCAATGGGAAGAATCTGCTGAAGCGTTTGGTGGTGAGAGGATGCCTTACCCTAAAGGGAATGCATTCCTCACCTAATGATAGGGTTCTATTTCCATTCATAAATACCTTATTTTGTGATGTTAAGAACGGACTTAATCACAATCATCAAATATTTTTCTTAGGTGTTTAAAAGCACAGTCAAAATTTGGGGATTTTCCTACGTGGAAAGTGAATGTTACGCTGACGTTACAATCGTCGCCGAAAAACTCTTAGAGTTATAACAACGAACTAACTCACTTGTTGTGATTTCTTACATTACTGAAAGTAATTGAAAGACAAGCTACCATATTTTTACTGGTGCGCCACAATGTTAAGTTTGTTCAGCCTTTATGTGACCACACCAAGATTGATAGCGTAGGCATAGACTGGATGTAGGCTTTCAACTTCTTCACTCATGTGCCTGACGTGCCACAGCCCTCATCCTGTTTTCACAATGGACAGTGATGTGAGAACATTATGGCCAGTTAACAACCTTTGATGCAAGTACAAGCCTAGCCTATCAATTCACTCACAACTCTACCACCACATTACCATAATTATATCCTAAGTAGGCTTCGCGAACTGAGATTGGGCGGATAGTGTTTTAAGTCCTATTTTATTCTTGCGGCGACTGTGTAACCGTAATTTGTGGATTTGTAATGTGAATTTTCATGTCGCCTAGGCTAGGCGCAAGCTGAGGGGCTACGTTAGCTAACCTAAGCCCTAAGTCGGTGCCTTCACTCAGCCTACTTGACGCCAACCAACCGTAATCTAACGTCTACCTCATACTATTACCGCTTCATATAAGTCCGAGAACTTCGCTCTGTTGACGCATGCGGTATTGTAACGCACATGTCTGGTAATTCAATTCAATTCAATTCAATTCAATTCAATTTCCATCGTCGAGTCATGCCTTAGACTCCGCAATGTACATACCACAAGCGCAGTCAGCATGCATAGCATGCGCCCACGTGCGATGTGCGTGCAAGCCTAACGACTGTGTCAAGTCGTGGGCACTTTTGTGCTTTCCGACTCGTTGTTGTTGTTGTTGTTGTTGTTGTTGTTGTTGTTGTTGTTGTTGTTGTTGTTGTTGTTGTTGTTGTTGTTGTTGTTGTTGTTGTTGTTTTTCGTCAAATGACCTCGGTCATAGGTTATAATGACGTCAAACGATTACGTAATGTAATCGCCGGAAAATCCGGGTCAAAGGTTATAACGACGTCAGAACGATTACGTAATCGCCCGTAAATCCGGGTCAAAGGTTATAACGACGTCAGAACGATTACGAAATCGCCCGAAAATCCTCAATTTCGGCCAAAATAACGCGCATGCCGAAATATTTCGATGATTTCTTTCTTAGTCCCCTTTAAAATATCGCAGGTATTCCATTCGTTCAACGCCATCAGGGCGGCTATAACGAAGATAAATTGGCGTTTCAAATTATTACCGTGGATCAGGCTACTAAACAATTAGAAGTGTTCCATCAAGCTTTCGTGTGTGTTGCCACCTTACGGTGGATTTCCGGGAACTTTGCCTCAAGCATTACTCCCACAGTATCAAAATAACTCGCCAAAGTAAACGAGGTCCGCCAGGACGAAGGGTACGATCACAGAACATACCACAGCGAAGGGATAGGGATTACTTGAGATAGTAGAGCGGGTTGGGGCTCCAATTTAAAGGACTGTTCAGCCAATGAGCGCCCCTATACAGTATACACAGACATTACCCATAACATAACATATATAATCTGCCTGGGATTATTAAAATTCATCAAATATGTTCCATGGATATTTCAACGGGGGGGGGGGGGGACTTTGCAACACAATAGAGGGAGGGCACGTAATCCCTTCGCTTGTGTACTGTCTCGGTAGAATCTGAACCAAACTTCGTCCTGCGGACTCGTTCAACTTAACGATTCTACCTCGCCATTCAAACATACGCTGAATTACGTGAGACTGAAGCAGGGACATAGCATGATAAAGCATTCAAATACGATTTCATAGGGTTTTACTGCTCAGGCAACATGAAATGCCCAGGTTTGGGCAAGTGCATCCTACTCAGGGGTTAAAGAAGAAGTGAGCTTCAAACTAGACTGGTCTAAAACAGAGTCAACCAAACCTGGAGATTGTCTATCGTTTCTTATTAAAACTTGGCAAACGTGGATTCTGACGACATATTGCAGTTTTAAGGATGGCGCGTTATAGAAACATTGTACAAATTTTTTGCCGACATGACGTGCTATGTGCTGTTAAATGCTGGTATCTATACAGCAGTATTCATAACATCACAAATCCAGCGACTCAAAGGTTCCGTGATGCTGGCCTATGTGGCCGAGCATGGGTGATGAATAGCGGTGTAACGTCACCCAGTGGTGTGGTAACCTGAGGTATCTCGGAGTAATTGATGCAAATCCAGCCTATATCATGTTCATATGCAGGTAATACGAGTGCAGCGCTCTTTTCCGGCGTGACTGTTTCAGCAGTACGGGTATCTTGAAAATAACCTCGTTTTCGGTTACATGCATATGCTTTGCTTTATACCTCCTAATGCCTGGAGGGTTTGCAGCCGTTGTGCAGATATCAGTGCTATCAACATGACCAACTTTTGGGTCATTTGTTTCAATGAAGGGTCAACGTGGGAATAAATGATTAAATATTGGAGGACTATAGAAAGATCCCACGTCCGTCTATATTTCGGTCTTCAGTGTTCAGTGGTCTGAGGCAAACACGCCCTCATGAACCGGCACACCAGCGGTGGAACCCAAACTTACAGATTGTCAACCCCCGAAATGCTGAAAGAGCAGGAGCGAGCATGTTATTTTATATAGCTCAGATTACTTAAAGGTAAGTCAAAGTGCTTAGACCTGTTTGACAGTAGGCGAATTTGCATCAATGCATGCAGAACTGCTGCCATTTCGCATGTAAGTACGAACTGTTGGTGGGTAGACAATCCTCCATGATGATAAGAGAATGCCGGCAGTGTCATTTGGTACGCCGCTTGTAGGAGTCTATTCCGAGACTAAACACACAAGAAGTTGCAGTTTGTGGTGTAGAGGATGCAGCTAGCGGCCGCTCTGGTAAGGTTGACCTGTTTCGGTTGGATGAGCCTTGGCGTAGCCATGACAATGGTGAAACACAGCTTCGCGATCCACGCCGGTGTTGACAACGTGGCACAACCACGATCCTCTTCGATTTGTCTGCCTCGCTTTTTGGAGTACTATGGAGATTAAGGCAAATGGAGGGAAAGCGTAGAAAAAATGCTCTCTCCAACAAAATTGAGAATGCATTTCCATATAATGCATCACTGTGTGGCTTCCATGAAGCAAAGTTACCAATGTGTTTATTTGTATTTGAAGCAAACAGATCGATAGCTGGTGTCCCCCATAGTTTCAGATTATTTGGAATTTCTTGACAACCCTGTCAGCAAACCATTATCCTGTTTGCCTGGAATTGAGAGAAGAGAGCAGTTGCTCTGAGTTTCTTCCCATTCCAAATTAACTTCGCTTGTCTATTGCAAATCAGGGAACGTGTTCCACCCATGCACGAATGTGACACTGAAGTTGAGCTATCTGTCAAAGATTCGTACATGTTTTTCTGATTACTTCTCCAATCAAATTCACAAGGCTTTGTGGATTGCTATAATTCTAACACATTGCATGATATTGTTTTTCGTGGACATTCACTGCCCTTGTATTTTTTGTTAAAAAAGTGGGGCAGTGTGCTCCCCCAACAGAGGATGTCATCATTCACTATGGTGATAGCGGATCATGTAAAGCCTTCAACAAGGCAGAAACTTTAACAAATTCTAGACTGCGGTAGTGCAAGGTTTTTGATGGTTTCATGACTGATTTTGTTATGGTGGCAGTAAATCCCACTCCTGGAAGAGTGGTTGACATTTTTCAACTGCAATTGACATTCCCTTCTGGATTTTGCTTCATAAAATATCATCTATGTACTTAAACAGGAGATTCCATTTTTCCTTATTCTGAGAGGATTGGCTTTAGCAACTTAGTAAAAACTCGTGGAGCCGAGGCAAGCCCATTTGGGAAAGGCAAGTATATTGGAAATCCTGATTTCTGTACAGGAACCTTAATTATTTGCGGCTAACATTATCCACTGAGACAGAGTATATGCCTCTATAAGGTTCTATAGACGCATGTAAACAGTCCTAGTGCATTAAATGAGGGCACTTGTACTGAGTCATTTTAAATGTAATATTTGACATTTTTGAAGTGTTTAAGGTTTAATATTAAACGGATAGAACCATCTGGTTTTGGCCTGAAAAACCCACTGGAGATAAATTCTCCAGGACAATGGGGTCTCTTTCAAGATTCCTTTCGGCACCAGTGCATTCACTTCACATTGCAATGTTTCTTCTCTCTCAACCCCATCGGAACTTAGTTCTTTGGGACGGTACACGTTAGCATTGGGTGATCCTCATCCAATTCAATTTTGTAACCTGTAACATAGCTCAGAATTACTTTATCAGTTCTGACAGTCTGCCATTGTGGCAGAAAAATTTTCAGCCTGCCAGCAACGAAAGTACTGCAATTAACAGACAGAAGAAAAAGAGGAACTGACCTCACCTGTGGCCATTGGTGCTTTTTTGCACCCCTTGCCCCCGTCCTCGCCCTAAAAAAGGGTGGAACCTCCAATTCGCTCTTCCTCTGGTAGCTCCCCTACCTCTGGAGCCTCTGGGTTTGCCTGATGTTGTTATGCACTGCCTTTTATAGCTTGTTTGCATTAGCAATATCACGGATGTTTTGGAATATCATTACCAAATAGGTATGAAGAGGTAGAGTCGAGAGACGTTGTACAAATAGATTTGTTCTCCGGCTTGATTTCCGGTTTGAACAGCTCACGACGAAAAGAGTTATCAGCATGTATTGTGTCCCAGCATTACAAGGGCATTAGTCTTGGGTTAAGACAAAGCTAGCACTCTTTAACTTCGTTGCAACGAACCAGCCAGTTGTGCCTTCCACTTGCTATCATTATATGATTATGACTGGTGAAGGCAATAGCTTCGTCTTGGGGAACTGTTCATTATGACATCATATCTTTACAATATGAAGAAGCCAATCACACCACGTTTCAAGTAGTTGTTTACGTCCCGTGTTGTTGCTAATTCGGCTTCCACGAGGAACCCTATTAAATAGGTAATATAAACTAACATACTGAAGTTCTATAATTCTCTCCAAATATTTGTGTTATATCTGGAATGAAAATTAATAATTGACAGATGGGAACGAAACATTCATTTCTGTCGGAGAAGTCTGCAATTTATTATTGTTACTTTGAATATCTTTTTCGATAAGGATAGGCAACATGAATAGTTCGATATAGGAAATAGACCTAGTGAGTTGTTAGAGACGATCGAGAATTTGAAGTTTTTCCAAGCTGTTTAATGTTTTGCAGCGAAAGTTCTCATCCGAGTGGCACGGTACGAGAAATCATTTTCGCCCCTATTACCTAATGACAATTTTCTCGTTGTTGATTAATTTTTGGCGCAAGTAGGCCTAAAAGATCGATAATTTTCGAACTTATTTAGTAACCTTTCCTAACGTTAGGCGGTACTTGATGCATGATTGATTGCCCCTTCATACACTGAATGCATATGCATTAGGCACCTTCGCGAACAGTCCTACAAGACGTCCGTGGCGAAAACATATCTTGGACCGTACTGTTCAAGGGCGATATACGGGAACCTAGTTCCGAATGTATGTGTGAAGGCGCAATTGAGTCACAGTCACAACGTCTTGAAAAAGACTACAAGGGCATCCGTGAGCTTTGCCAATACCCTCTCGTTATCTAGCTTTGGTTTACCCAATAGCAACTCCATTCATCCATTCTGATGGAGTGTGTCCCAAACAATTTGGTTGACTGAGGTAGCTTGCAGGGCCTCAACATTTCCAGGCCTCTTGTCTTTGTCTAATTTTTCCTTCAGTTCGGCAGGGGCCAGTTTCCGGGTACACATATTAGTTATTAATTTCGCAAGCGGCCCAGTAATGTCCGTATCAGCCGTGGTCTCGTATTCTAAATATGCCGCTACGGACTGACGGAACCCAGAAACTTTTCCTCTGGCTTGGAACATTCCCCTACCGACAGGATTTCTTCCTGTTGGGAATCCTTTGCAGAATCTAGCGACTCTTGGAAGTCGTCTTGGTAATCTAAATCCAAGACATCATCATCAATTGTAGCTGATGGTGATTTGCTACAACCAGGAGTGTCATGGTATCCCCATCCGCCTCTTTCATCTTGTTTTACTTGTAAGCCGACTTTCTGGAGTGGGTGATTTACCCTGGGCCATAGTTGATTCCCCATTGTTTTCTTGGGAAGGGCTTGTTATAGTCCAAGGAAGAAAACGTGCCCCCATCCTTGTAATCTTCCATGTCAGACCGGGTTTTGATTTTATTCTACACAACCAACAATTAAACAGCCCTATCACTACAATTATCTGTGGACAGTTCTCGGTAAGAACCTAACGCCCACATCTCAGCACAGTACAACCCCAGTGGACAGTTCTCGGTGATAACCTAACGCCCACTTACTGTGACAGCAATACAATGTCTTTGTAGTACTATGTGAAAAGGCACCCACGCTGCTAGTAAGCGCCCCGTGTCCAATGCGCCTTGAGACTTGGGCATGGACTATACTGCTGTGTGATACAGATATTGTGATAGGCCTAAGCAACAACCAACACCAGGCAACTCACCTTATCAGAGGCCCAACTTCAATAACACATACTAGCTACTGTAGAACGTTTATTCTCGCACATGCCGGAAATTCTTCACCTGACGTTTCCATTCAAAGACCGACGCAACAATGGATACGTAATCCTGCCGTGGTCTCCACATTCAAAATTGCAAATACCAAGCGTAGTGGAAATGACGAGTAGAATGGCATACTCAGGCAGGTCAGTGTGGTTTTGTAGGAAATGTTCTTGGAGGGATCTAAGAGGACTATTTGGCCTTTAAATTTTGGATCATGTGTATCACGTGCATAAAATTTGGGTTCATCAACCTCACCCCCCCCCCCCCCGTACAATTGTATCTGCACACAGACTGTTTCCCTACTTGCCAATTCACGTTATGGTCGAGGTGATAATTTAGCGAGATAATGAGATAATAGTAGTCCGGAATCCCCTAAGAGAATCATTCAGGCAGTTCAGATACTCGAAGTCCAGTGGGATTGTGAATTTCCCATGTTATTACTTGCCCGCTGCAAGCAAAGAGAAACGAAGGAACAGGGTAAGATAAGACACTAAAGGACACTCTTGGTAGATGCATTGCCATTTTCCACCCTACCCCCACTCTACCCCTTTACAGTAGTTTGGCATGGGTGCTGGGGAGTTGTAACAGCTTGCTTTTGTCTCTGGAATCATGTAGACCTATGGGATAATCACCATCCCTTTGGGAATTGATTATATATAATAATTTGACTGATCGGGACTGAACTACTGTTAGCCTAATTGCAATGAAACAGTGTGTTAAAAAAACAACGCTTCTGGGAGGGCAGGAGTTTAAAAAATTCAAAGTTTCTCTCACGAGAGGAACAATACATTTATTGCAACCTCTTGAGTTGAATAATTCTCCTACTATCCTGCCACTTAGAAAGCAGGGGTGACATTTGAAGGGTTTTATAAGGATAAGTATGATTTATATTGACGGGAATCAGAACCTATTTGTCTAAATCCCATCTTCGTGCGACATTCGGCATGTTCGGTTGCTAGGTTTTGATTCTTACGTATATTGTGCAATATTCAGCTAGTGTGTAACATACTCTCAGCAACGAAATGTAATATCACAGTAGTACAACACAGCGATTTTCCTTTGCTTCTTCAAATTTTCCGAATGTTGATTCTCCTTGAAAAATCAATCGGTTCGTCCTCCGGAGTAGGTTACAATAACTTTGCTACGGGAAGTTCCAGTGTTGCATAAGCTCATTTGAAGGTGTCGTAGAATTTAACGGACTGCAGGCCTGGACAAATTATGTGTTTCGGGGTTCAACTGTACAAGGCCCTTATTATTCTCCAATGTGAGTATAGGATAGGTCTAATCATGATAGACATTCTATCATTGCCCAGTGTACCACGGTATCAAGATAGAGGGGATAAACTGTCGTACAGGTCAGTAGTACGGGCGAGAAAAAGTTCAAAGGGGCTCTTTTCTCCAACAATTCAAATGTAAAAAAAAGATCTTTGTGAAGGAGACTAAATAGTTGCCTGAGTCCTGATGGCTGAAACTATATGATAATTTTCGGCGATGGGAGATACAATGCTCTTCCAACAAATTAAAAATTGCAAAGGTACGATGTAGTTGCAAGTGTTCAGGGAATAAAAGATCATCCAGGGGTCAGTGTGACCATTTCCTGGAAAAAAAAAGTATAGTATGTTCAAATAGGGTGTATATGTAAGTTGGCATGCATCATAGATGTACCAATTCCTCAATATAGGGTGTCCAGGTATTTAAGTCACGGGGTAATTCCATGTAGGACTTATCAGTGTAGGAGGCGGGGGAAATGAGGAAAGAAAACGCCTCTCTAGCTCCCACAGACTGAGTTTTCAGCATAATGGGGGGGGTGGGGAGGCGTTTTATTGGTGTGCTCTGGATCTGAGATAACAGTTGAAATGTCATAACTGCATATGTTGACTACTGCCTGTGGTGCGCTAGTTCCTAAATTATCTGTTCTCGCCACCGAGGAAATATGGAAAAAAAGTAACAAGGGTGCAAGTCTAACTTCCTGGCAGAAACATAACTCCATTCATTGAATTAAGATGACGCAATCGCAATAATACTGTAAGTAGACCGGAGGTCGAGGACTGATAACACGGCTGCTCGTACCGATGAGTTCTAAAGGCGAATGAGGCTGGGATTCCATAGATGCGTATGCGTGACCGGGCTGGATATGAAAATCACATAGTTATTAACCAGAATGCAAAGGGCATTCATACTCGCGATAAAAGGATGGTCGGGATAGGGTGCTATCTTTTTCATTAGTTTTTTTTGAGCGAGTAACCTGAGTTAATTATATCCCCACGACGCTGTGAGCGTTGGGGATATTATGATTTTGGCTGTGTCCGCCGCGAAAATAAGTTTTAGTCCCAACTGACAAAGTTTGAAAAATCACATATCCTATGCAAATTTGAACTCGATGACCTCCGAATTTTCGGGACCCAAATGTTGACCCCACCACCAAGTTTCGTTCCAGGACTGACCGAAGTTTGGGAAACCATAAATTATGCAATTTGACCTCCCAGGACCTTGAAATGACCTCCAGGTTTTTTCGGCCGAATTTTTACCCCTACCCACCAAGATTCGTCAACATCGAGACAAACCTCCAAAATAGCGGGCAGCAGACATGCAGTATCGACGACTTTCGAACCCATCGAGATTTCATGGGGATGGACATGTGCACAAGTTCGTGTCATCGGACTTGTGTTGGAGAGTTATCGCGTAAGGCCTTAAGTTTCCGGCGGAGACGGCGGCGGCACCGCCCAAACAATTATATCCCCAGACGCTTACAGCGTCGCGGGAATAAATGAGGTAGGGCTCGTGGATTGTAGATGAAGACGGGAAGAACACCATTACCTGAAACGTTTGTCTACATGTCACCATATTTTCTTGGCGGGGTCTTGGGGAGGAGAACAGAAAAATTTTGCATCTATAAACGACCGTCGAAAAAAAATAGTGATATACCACATCGAATACCCCACTCCGTTTCAGAAATTGTGTTTGCTTTGTCAATGTCCCTAGATATGTTTTTGTGCTGTGAAGGAGATGTTGATTTATGCTGTACACCAAAGGTTCCCTTCTCTGGCCAGTGGCCAGTGAACGGTCATGGCTATGATTTTGGCGCAAAGCAAAATGCGGCAGAAAATGTTGAAACAGATGCAGCTGCCGCCTAATAGGCAGACAAAGGCTAATCTGCCCTCGATAAAAACTATGGGAGTGATTTAATGCGAACATGAACCAATGAAAAACTGGGTAAAATAAGTAAGAAGACGTGAACATAAACACAAAACAACACCACTGGCTGTCCTCCAAAAACGGAAAAAAAAACGGAACTTCGCACACGCCAGGAATCGAACCCGGGCCGCGAGATCCGAAAAACGTTAGTCCTAACCACTACAACATACTTTCGGTCACACGTGATTTTGTTGTTGAAATTTTCAATATATGGATGAACGTATCGATCGAAAGTATCGAGATGTATAGATTGTGCGAAGAGGACGGGATTTCAATGAGTCGAACCGTCAATTTTGATGGGGGTGGCCATGGGGGAGAGGTCTATAAGGGCAGGGTGTCCCCCCTCCCCTTCTGGAAATTTTTTTGCATTTTTGGAACCGGATGAAATCTGGTTCAACATTTGCATTATTTGAAGTCATTTGTCCTATACAAAAACTCTTGTTCTTGAGAAGTGGTCAAATTTTCCACGTGGCTTCAGATATAGGTACAGGACTCTTCAATTTTTTTTTTTTTTTTTTTTTTAAGGGGGGGGGGGCAGCGGGGGCAGAAGGGGGGCAGACAGAACATTCTTACCGAAACTTGAAAGCCGCATGATGGCAAAGGACTCGTGCGCAGAACGCGCGAAAAAAATTGCTGTTTGATTGAAAAATTCCTCTGAATTCGCCCAAATTCGCCTTTGTCTGAATTTGATCATTTTCTGCGGTATATTCGGTCTCAAGTTTTTATCCTTTCGGTTTTCCCTCATTTGGACGAATGAATCAAATGTCTTGGTATGAATTTGAGGAGGGGGCGGGGGGGTGGCGACGCTACCTCCTATTATGGCCATGCCTCAGCTGGCCAGGGATGTACCCAGAATGGTAAATATCACAGGATCAAACAATTGCAATAATCTAAAAAAACCTAACTAATTTGCCCGAATCTCAAATAGTTATTATCGGTTTGTATGAAAAGCACACAAACAAAACCACGGCTACTGACTGCGCAGAGAGCACGCAATTTTTTTGCATATACTTGGATATCATCTATGAGATACCACTATAGGCGTACGGGGGTTCAATATTCTGGGAGGGGTCTTTCATCATGTTTCCACTGTTCGTGGCCCCGAAACGGGAGGCTTGCTAGTGCCCTCCCCTTGCACCCCGCCTATGTTTGCATGGGATATTGACCATACAATTGAACTATTCAAGAAATCTGAATGGGAATGAGGAGAGCGGGAACAACATAAGTGACAAATGCTGTTGTAGGGGTATCTAAGATCCTCTCGTTATGCAATGTATCTATAATCTAAAGAAAACTTGCCGCAACTCCAAATGGGTGAAAAATCGTGTATTAATAAGGGGGTAGGTACTACTGCGCGCGAAGCGCGCAAAAATTTTGCACACTGTTGTTTGGATATGACGAAAAAGGGGCTGTCAGAGGAGAATTCGAGCAATCTGACTAGCAAATGATGAAAGAGAGAGGCCGCATAAGTGCAAAATGTTGTGGTAATCAAGTGAAAATTGAAGAAAAAAAATTGGGGGAATTCGAGGGGGGGGGGCCTGGCCGTGGCCCCCTCTGGCTACGCCAATGGTGGATTTTGTCTACTACAATATGTGAGATGTATTATTTTCGGAGAAATTTGTTGAAAAAGTGATGTTAGATAATTCTCAGGGACCGTGGCAAGTTTCCGGACATAAGTGAAAAGAGGAATCCGAATCCTGTTCGTGACCTAACTTGGCGTTCGTGTTTGTTTTGTTTACACTAGGCTAGTCCGGAACCAGGACTGTGAGTTCGTGCTCGACTCTATTGTAGTGTTTGTGATTGAAGCGTACCGTAAACAAAGGAGGATGGGAAAGGACTCCCTAGGCTATTAATTGCCGTGAGAGTGCAGGCAAAGGCACGTAAAATTTTTATTATTTGATAAAATAATAGCCTATTTGAACAAGTTCATTGAATGCATGGGAGCAGGAACATCAGGATTCTGTCCCTGTATCGTTCTTACACAGTCAAAAAAACATGTAGGCGAACCAAAGCTCTCTCTGACACACTTCGCATTGCTCTTGTACAGGGCAAGGGAGGGCTGGATGTGGAAGCGAGATCGTCTCTGCAACGCGCTTTCATTGACGTCTAAAAAGAATGACTTGATTCGTAGACTGCAGCTCTGAGCGATAGCCACGCCCACGTCTGGGTTCAGGCGAATCAGCTTTCCTGTATTTGGATGATCACACGCTTAGATGGGGGTTATTTGGGACCACTCTAATTGTAATTGCCGAACAGCATTAATGATTATGACATTTTGATTCGTTACAAATGAGAAGGGCTAATCCTAAAATAAAATTCTACTTTATCGGTGTTATTCGGTAAGAAGAACAGAGACAAACGCTGAGCGAGTTGTTATATACCAACGTCTTTCCTCTCCGACATGACATGGTCAAATCTCGATTGAAGCTGTTCGGAACTGTCCGTCGCTCCAATTATGACGTAACCTGACTAGAATTAACAATATTACCAAACTACAATGCTCATGCGATTTCATCGATTGCTATTTTTTAGACTTTTGCCCACGTCACCAGAGAACGTTCACGATATATAACATAACTTCCTTGATAATTTTATTGAAACGCGAACTGCGTCAAGCGCTACAGAAATGTAACATCGCACCAAAAACGACTATTTTTTTTTTTCTTATCTTTTTTTTTTCCAATACAAGAGATTTACATCGCTCGTAAAAACGAACGTTTGTTTCAGAAGAGATTGAAACCATGTAAGTATAGGCAGGGGAAAGATAATAAGAAATGCAAAGACCCATGTATATTGTCGTTGCTGGTCGTTGAGGAAGATATTCCATAGAATTCATTCGCGGTGATACGCATCTTAGACGCATTGGCACATGTGCTCATTTCGCCTATTCAACGTTGGTTTGCTTTATCATTTCTTTTGCCTACGTGGAAAACCAATATCTATCTTGGCAAACTAAATAGGACATATCAGATAATGGCCAACCCGCTCAATTCACGTAAATTGGCGGATTTTTCAAATGCGTAACGGGCCCACATACGCATTGGATCCCATCCTAAAAACATTAGAGACCGCTAGGGGGATTCCATCTGCTGGAGAATCAACCGTGCACTAACAACACTGTGGCATACTGATAATGCCGGTCAGCTGAAACTGGGTATTCAGCCAATCAGAGGGGAGTATTTTTCGACAAGAACGAATTAATATAATATATCATATATGTGATGTTATACTACATTAGGCCTATCAGTTAGACACAGAATATTGCAGTCGCTCTAGATGGTTTGTTATTTCTTATGGTTGAAACCATTTGAAGAGAAATATTACTAAACGTGATGCGTTTGGACAGGGGTGTTGGGGTAGGCCTACTACCCCGAAATCTATTGACATGAAGGTCAACCAAATTAAGAGATTGGGCGATTTGATTACACAGTCACTGCCATTGAAGGGACGATATCATTTGAATTATGACAGATTCCTTGCGAAGTTCTGAGGAATCTATGGCCGTCATGACAGTAGGTGTATGTGTGTGTGTGGTTTAGTGTGTGGTTGTGTGTGTGACGCCCAAACTTTGTTAACACGATGACTCACCCTCACTTGGATGAATGAAGTTCTTATTTGGTATGTGGCATAAGAGTACATGACCCTTATTGTTTTGGGGAGGTCAAGGTCATCTGAAGTCGAGAGCGGTCAAAGTATGAAAATCTCGTTAACATGATAGTCTAGAAAACGGCTGGTCCAAGCAGGTTGAATGAAATAGTAGGCAGCTTTCTTGGGGGGAAATAAATGAACCCCATTGGTTTAAATGAAGAAACATGTGTTAGGTTGGAGAGAAAATAGAAATGAACGAAACATTGACTGATGTGAGCTGGTTAAACACGGATAACTCAACCCCATCTGGATGGACGACGCATTACTTGGTATTGGTTTCTCCGTGATGGGTACATGATCCACACTGAAAATCTTGTAAACAGAAGTCCAGAAAGTGCTGGTCCGATAGTTTAATCGGTATGCTCGAAAAGACTCACCTGGATGGAGGAAGGTCATAATTTGTATGTGAGCTCCCATAATGAAGAACTACAGATCTCTGTTGAGAATTTTGTAATCTCGTGAACTTAACAATTACCTGCTTAGCTTAATCAAGTGTGGATAAGTCAAGGAATAACGAAGCCTTTTGGCTTTCAGGTCTTTAATAACAGTGCTCTCAAAAACAATCTAATATGAAATGTCATACTATTTAAAAACATGGCATGTGTTACACTCCAAAACATTGGTGAAGCGCTTTGTCAAAATCAATGTATAGTATAGTATTAGACCGCTACGCGAATTCACAAACAAGTCATATCCAATAAACTAGGCCCCCTCAGTTGGGTTACCGGTAAATATCTCCGCCAAATTATAAAGAACATTCGTTATAGGCCTCGACCTGCTATAATATGCAAGTTACGCCCGAACTCAATTTTTCCGTAATTTGTAATAGCTCTAATGAGCCAGTTAGGAGTTACAGTTTAATGATATTTAATGATATTGTGTCAAAGGTCATAGGGGAATGACCGCAGTTCGACGTGAAACGTACAGTGGCAGAACGATCTTTCGAAACTCCCTGCCGAAAAATGACGATCTGTCATCCCAAAACCTTACAGATTCCCCCACCCCCTACTTACATAACATCCGAAAACATGGGATGAATTGTGCGTTTTCAATAGTGGTGACAATTTAAAAACAAACTGGTAACGATATTGCTATGGGGGGAATCTGGACCGGATCTCGACTATTCCCCGGAAACGTTCTGTGGTGAGCATGCGCATTAGAACTACGAACTGGCTTATTCTCCGATTGAGTCGTCAGTTGATACTAAAAACCTAACGTCATCGCACACATTACAAAATCTTTCTTGCGTTCGGCAAGGGTACTTCTCGAAATTATGTGCGTTCGACAGTCTCTCCCCCACCACTCCGAGACTCTTCCCGTATGGCCGCCCTGGACAACTGCCGTAATGAGGGCGCCTTGCCAAGAATCTCTAACATGCCATTCGCTCTAATACACAGCGTAGGCCTCTGACGTAGGTGACGACAGGCCTGGCCGTGTCCAGTAGTGACTCCAGAGCCGGAGGACTAAGTCATTAATTATGGCCTGGCTGCTTGTTAACTGGGTAATATTTGCCACACGCAGTAAACCGATGGATATTGTTCGCACCGGAAGTCCGCGTCTAGACCGTGGTCGAGTAGGAGCTTGATCGCTGGCGTCCAGTGTCTGACCGGTGGAACATCTTCTCTCGCTGACAATCGCAAACAATGGCGGCCCATTCTCGGTGCCGTGTCATCATGGGAACGTTTGGGAACAGCCTGCCAAAGAGAGGCGATGGCGACTGTCGTGGACCGTTCATCGCGCACCGTTCTTGAGTAAGTCTTCACGGATCTCCTATGCCCCGCGCGAACCGCTAGAGATAACGCGGGAGGATCCTCTCTCCAAAGGCGGTAAAAAAGCACGAGTCCTGTTACCCGGTGCCACCTCTGCGTTAGGTTCGTTATCCAACACTTATAGCGTAATTGACAACGTCCAAGTGACATTCTCGGCGGCTACGTGCAGAATAGACCGCTGGTTCCCTCGTAGAACTTCTCGTATTTGTTACTGTTCCAGTTTCTCCACGATACCTAGATGCCCCCGCTAGCAGCTAGGAGCAGCGGCGAGGGCCCTGGCGAGGTGAAACGCCTCGTATCAGGATTAGCGCCGCAAGAAAGTGAAAATCTTACGGCAGTTCTACAGGGCCCTCCCTGGGACGCGAAGGAGGAGCGGAGTTTCTTGGTGTACCACAGCGGAGCCGCACGGGCATAGGCTCATCGCCATTCCGGATCTTCGTACGAAAAGCAGCAGGTTCCAAGCAGTACGAATGGGCGCGGTCTGGACCGCGATGAAAGTATGGGTCTTGTCTCGTTTACCTTTACGGTGCTCCCCCGCGGCGTGCTCCCTTCATTAAACAAGTAGCTTCATCACGGTGACATTACCGGATAGTCGAGCACCACCCCGGAGGGATTTAGGACCCGTCGCTACTGCACACTGCTTCCAAGTCCGCGCCGGGTTCGATAAGGCTTCACCGAACCCGAATAGAGGGTCTTCCGGATTTTATCAACTCTATGAGAGCGGACCGAGGATGGTTAGGATTCGCACCGAGGGTAGCAGGGCGCATACCGCCTCGTTACAGCCGTATTTGGCGGCGAGCAGCAATGGCGTAACCCCGTGGGTGTAACTCGTGTAAAGGTCGGTGAACCCACCAAACAGCAAGGATAAGGTTCTCTAACGCTGGTCACGTCATTCTGAATCGCTGCCACGTGCGAGTCCTTCCAGCCACTCTCCCGGTGTGGTCCCTCTCCAAATGAGGCGAATAATATTCATCGTTGGAAATGCTTCGTTCCAGCCGGTGATGGAATCCAAACAATTCTTGGTTGAACAACACAAACCTATTTAGACACACCACTCAATACCATATGCTACATCTGAAACCAACATTACGTGGGTAGGTAGGTATCGGTCAAATGACGCATCAACACATGCGGGTTATTATATAGAACTCCGATGTAGTAGAACCGTGACAGTATAGCATGAACACGGAGGTTGTGCATTTGAAAATTACATGTGACGAAACGTGCCAGCGACACAAGACCCACACGGTCTGCACGAATATGGCAAATGTGTGGTTCAGATTGTCCCTGCAAGTATGGTTCGAAAATCGACGAGTATCCCGAAAATACACATTAACAGCAAATGTACTTCAATATTTACGATCACTCACTCACGTCGACGCAAGAGCGAAATGTGGATAGTATTGTACACAGCGGTCCGACTCGTCTCCTTAGTGGAAACGTATCTTTTTACCTGCGCCTATCAGTAAAGAATGCCTACTTGCCATGCGCTTCAGAGCTCTGTGACACAATTGAATCAATGTATCCGTCAATCACTTCCGACTGTGATAGACTCGTATTTAGTTAGCATAACCTACGCGTACAACCTCTCTATTTTCTCCCAGCAATTTGTAATAGAGCGGAGACGGCCCCCTTATACCCTCAAGAGAGCGGATCTCCATCGTTAGCGACAAAATTTCCAGGTTTAAGCGTCCTTTCCCTGGGAGGATATCACACACTCGGGTTGGGGAATTTCAACCTACGATGTCACTGACTGGAGGCCGGTCTATGGTAAGCTCTAGTCATGGCAGCTGGCCAATGTCAATCCTCACTTATCTTGCATGGTTCGGAATCTTTTTACGAAATTACGCATAATGCTACTCCTGTGAATTTATATAGGTTGAAAACCAATCTTTTGATAATTCGGAAATGTGCTTGGAGTTGGGGTTTAGGAAACGCACTGACTAGACCTAGTATCAACCTGAGGGGGCCATAGATTCTGGGGTGACACATGGGTCCCGAATGACAGAATTTGATTGATTTCTATTGCTCTTATTATTATCTGCCCTGGAAGATATATATAGCCGACAAACCTGCAAAGTAGACGAACGAAAGCTAGGTAGGTTCAGAATTGACGGTAATGAAGAAAGAGCACCTTAAAACTGAACGATATAGACATCGACTGGCGGGTAAATCACAAACGTGTATATCCTCTTTGCCCAGGAATTAGTGGGCAACTAATGCTCGAATTTTCAATAGATTCACTTATCCCCAAAAAATGTCACAAATGGGGTCCAGGGGGCGGGTCCCAAGGGGTCTCACAACAATTGCCAAGTCCCGAAACGCACAATTTGCCAAATTCCAGTTTTGCGGAATATCAGCATGATGGCCGTCGAGTGGGGTCCCCACGGGGTTAAAATGAATGTGGTCCAAAAACGATCACCACGCCTCGAAATGCGCAAATTCAGTAGCCTTGGAAATAGCCTTGGATTCCATAGTGCGGCGGATGTGGGATGCGACATGACCCCACGAATAGTGGGTTCTCGAGAGTACAAATATGAAAAGCATCTAAATAACCTGCAATGGGTTTTCAGATATAGTTCCGTAGCGGCAAAACAACATCCACACATCCATGGGACGAGCACTGAATATATAGGCAAAATTACCATAGGTACGGATAATTCATGACGCTTGACATTCAACAGCTTTTAGCGCCACCCCTTTCCACTTCTGATATCATCCACTCCTTAAATATTGAAGATTAACAAACAAAAAAAAACAATTCCTGCTGCGTAGCTCCGGGACCCCCCAGATCTGATCAATTAACGTGTTTTGTTTTTTTGAGAAACAATGGGCTCTTTCTCATGGTAATAAATGTATGGGTGGTCATCGCGGCTCAAATCCCTCGAATTTCATTCGAAGTTTTGTTTACATTAATCTCTCATTATCAGATTATTAAGTACCAGCAGAGAGATCAGCACCACACAAACCGGGGCGATTGTGTGGTGGCATTGGTTGGAGGCATGTCTTCCTCATAAAGCAGTTCTTAACGTGATCATCTCTGAATTGCTAGCTATTCATGATGTCTTCACATCATTAACCCGTTTTGATTTCTTTCCCAATATCACCTCGCCCTACCAGAATTAGATTTTTTCATCATCCCGCACATTACCTTACATCTGCGTAATCCTAGCCTTAGATCTTATTAATTTTCTTATATTATATTATATTAGTATTATTATTATTATTAGTATTATTATTATTAGGTCATGTTTCAGAATTTCTCAGAAAATACGCAGATGCCTTCGCCTACGTTAAACCCGGATGTCAGATTTCGGAAATGTGCCTGAAGTTGGGTTTTAGGAAACGCACCAGATGACTAGGACCCGAGGGTGCCGCATTTACTGGGGTGACATAGGGTCTCGAATGACAGATTTTGATTGGTCCCTGCTATTATTATCTGCACTAGGAGATATATGTAGCCGACAACCAACAAAGTAGACAACAGAAGACACTTAGATCCATTTCTAAACTAGACATCGGTTGGCAGGTGAATCGCAAACGTGGATATCCTCTTCTTCCAGCAATCAGTGCACAAATTTGCGATAAAATCAGTTATTCAAAATGGGGCTCCAATGAGCAAAAATGAAAGCTGGTCCGTCTCACAACGTGCCGTTTTTCCGGAACGCACAAATTGCAAAAAAAAAAAAAAAAAAAAAAAAAATCAGTTTGCGGAATATCAGAATGGCCACCAGGTGAGGTGTCTAAGGGGGAAAAATGAAAGTTGGTCCAAAATGATCACTAGATGCCTCGAAATGCGCAAACTTGCGAGAAGAAAAAAGAACAATTTTGCGGAGAAATCAAACTGGCTGCTGGGTGTGGTCATATAGGCTCAGTGTTTCAAACGACGAGCTTCTGTGACAGAGCAGCACTATAGAAATTTATGAAAAAGCCCTACAGGATCGCTTGACGTATCACTGGGAGGTCCATCAAACCTGGATTTCATATTCCCTGGGATATCAGTCTTACGCAGCTGCGCCTCCTTATGCTACCCGAGACGAAACATATTATTCGTTTCTCTACAAAGCATGTAAGTTTTCTGAGAGACTTCAACCTACATATGAACTAGTGTAAGGGACATAGTTTGGGGGAGGGTGGGTAGGGAGGGAGTAAGCTATCAGAGCGGAAGGAAGAGATAGGTAATATTCGATTTTCCGAGTGCACGGATGAATAGGAAGAAATTCAGTGAGCCACCCACTCTCTCCCCCGCTCACTCACTCACTCACGGGAGTACTTGGCTGGAAGGCACCAAACCTTCAGAAATCCAGTGAGCCACTCACTCTCTCCCCCGCTCACTCACTTACTTACTCACTCATTTACTCACTCACTCACTCACTCACTCACTCACTCACTCACTCACGGGAGTACTTGGCCTGGAAGGCACCAAGCCTTCAGAAATCCAGTGAGCCACTCCTCTCTCTCCCCGCTCACTCACTCACTTACTCACTCA
The DNA here is from genome assembly GCA_026419785.1 of Sclerodactyla briareus. NCBI lineage: Eukaryota > Metazoa > Echinodermata > Holothuroidea > Dendrochirotida > Sclerodactylidae > Sclerodactyla > Sclerodactyla briareus. Next base: position 105,905 of record JAODTK010003366.1, on the reverse strand, counting down.
CTCACGGGAGTACTTGGCCTGGAAGGCACCAAGCCTTCAGAAATCCAGTGAGCCACTCACTCTCTCCCCCGCTCACTCACTCACTCACTCACTCACGGGAGTACTTGGCATGGAAGGCACCAAGCCTTCAGAAATCCAGTGAGCCACTCACTCTCTCCCCCGCTCACTCACTTACTCACTCACTCACGGGAGTACTTGGCCTGGAAGGCACCAAGCCTTCAGAAATCCAGTGAGCTACTCACTCTCTCCCCCGCTCACTCACTCACTTACTCACGGGAGAACTTGGCCTGGAAGGCACCAAGCCGCACCCACTGCCGCAATTAGGCAATCCAGTTCCCGCGACCTCGGTAGACTTACCCCAAGTCCCATGAAGTGCCCTCGAGGACGTGAGAAATGGCGGTCTGCATTGCCTGCCAAAACATGGATTCCAGCCATGGACGTCGCCAATCTCACGAATGGGAAATACCATTACTATTATCAGCCTCACACAATGCCGTGCGAGTGCACTGCTGTATACCCCATGAGCCATTATAGTGGTTACATTCTTGTCACGTCACACACCATGCCATCAGCTACGTTAGGCAGTGTGAGGGCATGTATATCAGAGAGTATTCAGCGCACGGGCCCATCTCTGCATGAACACATGCCGCCAAAGAGGAATGCCCCACGTAATATCAGCTGATACTGCCCCACAGCCATAACCTCTTCTCCCTAGATTGAAGTTCTGGCTACGCTACTGACAGGATGCAAGTTGACTTGCTCCAATATTGTCGAGTCAAAGTTAATTGAATTTTAACAACGAACTGGGGTGACTCGTCCCCACCTCTGTCCTAAAAATAAAGATGCACCACCAAGCAAAATGGATGAATAATATAGCACCTTGAGCCCGGAACTTTCCCCAAACTGTGGGTCCCTAGCATTGAATTCCTCAGACAACAGTAAATAATCATGAAATGATCACACCACAACCTTGTCTTATTATAGTTATTCTTTCTACAATAGCATACGGTACAACATCATTGTAGGAGCCCGCAATAACAGCCTAATGTTGAATGGAGCAGGTTTCATACTCATTCTCTCATATAACTCCCCCCCCCCCCCCCCCCTCTCTTTCTCTCTCTCTCTCTTTCTCATCGAAGCTCTTCGTTACTAGTAGGCCCATAGCGCGTTGCTTTTTTTTTTTTGAGTGATAGTGTGTGTAGCTCAATCCTCAAGTGGAGGAAAGTTTTTACCAGTACAGCGCATATGCAACACCCGTGGGTCCCTGCAATGTGGCGAAAACGAAAGTTGGACTCAAACAATCACCATGTTTCGAAACGCGCAAATAAAAGAAAGGTCAATTCGTCAAATGATTCAAAATGGACGTCAGCTCATCCGGTGTGCGAAAACAAAATTGATCTAAAACGGTTTGCTGTTAGACGCGAAAATCTGCGAAAAAGTCATTTAGTCGAACAAAATCGAAATGGAAGCCGTGGAGGAGCTGCATTTTCGAACACATCTGAGGCCAATATTAAACAACATATGTGCAGTCTCAAATCGATCAGAGAAAGCGTTAAAAGGTCATTCTGGATCTGGATCTGGTAGTCGTCAAAACATCCACTGGACGCATCACGCCAACATTGAGAGCCAGAAAGCTGGTTTACTGTTGGGGTTTGGATTGATAGGAGCTCCTCAGTTCACGTTTGAACTCGTTTTGCTGTTAATAACTGGGATGGTAAACAATTTTCCAATCAGTTGATAGCCGGGAAAAAGAATTTGATAATCTAACTTGTTACAACGTGACTGAATAAACTTCTGTGTTCCCTCTTGTACCAGGGAAATGCTACTCTAACATTTCCCTGCTTGTACCACGTTTGTTTACTGTTACGTATGTAACATAATTCAAGAGAGGTATGTCGACAAGATGGTTCGCCATTTAAAACAACTTTGTGACACGGTTTGCCCTTCTTTCTATTTCACAAAGAGGCGGCTTCCAGTTCTTCCAAGTTCTTTGAAGAGTAACAGTTTCTGGTTCTCTACAGTATTCTGACTTGCCAGTGGTACATTATTCAGAGCATTAACGTTCTTTTGATAGTAGGGGTTCCATTGACTAGAGGCATAATGAAGTATTTTTTTTACCAAGTATCGTAAGCCGTAGTTTGACCTCCTTGTTACAGTTCCAAAGATTCTACGAACAACACCAAGCACACGCTGCAAAAAATGGAGTGTGGTGACGTCCAGTTTCGACTCTTGCCCGAGATTTCTCCATGGCGATCATTGGAGCCGTCGTGTTTTCAAGTGAATCGGACATGCGTGAGAGAGCCCGATCGAGTAATAACGACCAATATGTTTCCGATGGCGGCGGCCGGGGACGGAAACCAGGGGCGTATGCAAGATTTTTCAACCCGGGGGTGCGGGTCACTATCTAAAGCGAAGCGCCAACCATGGTCACGCGATCGTATAATAACGTAGGTTTTCAACACCTTCCGATCGCCGGAAATGACCCCTCGGGGCCTGAGGAGGGCCCGTTCATGATACAGTTTCCTCTTATGGGCGGCCATCGGGGCAAAAAAGACAAAACCCGCGAACGAACAACAGACACGACTTTGAGAAGAAACAACAGCCAGTTTTGCAAACGAAAAGACACCCCGCGAACTAACAACAGACACAACTCCGCAAAAGAACAGACAATTTTACGAGCGAACAGACAAAACCGTGGACGAAAAACAGACACGACTTCCGCAAAGATACAACGGACAATTACTGTGCGCGAGCAGACAGGCTGACGAACAACAAACACAATTTACGTGAAACCAACGTCTTGCAGAACGATTAAAAGACGAACCCGCGGGCAACGACCAACGACATATCCCGTGAACGATAAATACAAACTCGCGCAAAGACAACCAATATCCCGTGAACGAATAAAAGACGAACCCCCGTGCAAGAGAACAGACAATCCCGTGAACAGTGACGATTAACAGACAACAACCCCCGTGTGCAATGAGAACATCCCGTCCATACGACAACATACACATTCCGAGGCGAAACAACAGACACAATTAGCAGACAAACTACGATATATACCCAACGGAGTGAACTACCGAAATTTACCAAAACAGTTACCTTACTATGCGCCGTCGGGGCAAAAAAGACAATTTACGTGAAGGAACGACGAACGTTTCGCAACGGACACAACTTCGCAAATTAACAGACAAAACTTCGCGAATTAACAGACAAAACTTCGCATTGGGAGAATGGCCAGCCCAGCTAGCCAGGCGAAGTCAATCGCGTACGTGCTTGTTCCTCTGCCCCCCCCCATCTGTGTTCGCTTGTGAATATGTAGTTCCAGCAGGGTAGTGGGCGGTGACTCGGTATTGTACGTACGTATGCGCACCGAGCTAGCCAACAATGGCTACTGCTAGCTGGAATATAATAACCAAAGGTTGAATTATTAAATAAATGATCAGTGTCGTGTTGGAACAACTTATAGTGCTGGATGTATACGCCAGTGGCGTAGCCCAGGAATTTTTCAAGAGGGGGGGGGGGGGCTGGGGGCCTAGACCAACCTAGGGAGAGGCATTTCACCATCTAAGCAATATGAAGGGCTGGCGCTGAGTCACCACTAGTTGTGCACTGGAAACCGGTGAGCAGGAGTAGTTAATTGTTATGGGAGCAGCCCCGATTCCTCGAAATTCGATTCCTCGAATTTGTGGGCAGGGTATTATCGGCAACAAATCACTTTAGTGTTTCGTGGCGTGGTGGTATTAATTGGATGTCATACGGGGATTAAGTGGCATAAATACAATCCGTTGCTGTGTGTGTTTATTGACAGACTTCATGGAGTGACGGCAAAGAAAATAAGTTCTCTGCATGACTTTTTATTCCTGGATTATAGGCAGAGGCGTTAAATACACAATTTTCCAAGGGGGGGGGGGGGGGTGAACTTGTAGCATTTTGTACATATAGTCATTTCTCACCTCTACTAGCGGATTCACTCCAACACCCCTTTCCAAGAATCCATGATCTCACTCCGAGTAATCAGCTACTAGGGATGAGAACAAAGCTTTTTGTATAAGCTTGACATTCTACTGCAATCACATGCGTAAGAACTCACACTCTCTCTTCAGCCTACTTTTACTGAGCATCGTTTTAGCTCTAGGCTTGTTGGTCAACTTTCACTTAGGCCATTTCAAGGTCTACTTTACTAGTATACTCTTGGATTCATTCATCAACATTTTCACTCATACCTACATATAAGAGACTGCCTAAGTACCGACCAGTTATATGTGTTCCTAGGTATGGCTCTTTTGATCTCTTTTCATCAACGTAACTTTCATCTCTTCAGGATGATTCGCTTAATACTTGTTATCTTAATTCTTACCTGAGAATCAACTTTCTTCTGAGGATCAAGGTTAGTGGTAAACGATCGTTTCCTTGTCATTCAAATTAACACCCAAACGAACAAAATTACCCTAAAAATTTTGGGACCGACAGATTTTATGTCTGAGACCGACTTTTTTGATATTAAACTAGTTGTAATTCTCCCAGTTTTTTCAGGCGACCGTGGTGGCGTTCACGAAGAGGAGAGGAGAGAGAGAGAGGGGGGGTGGGGGGGGGAGGGGGGGGTAGTGGCCAATTGAGTCTTCTAGTGTTCGATGTCTAGCAGTTTAGTCCATATTTTTGAGTCGGTTCAACCCATCACAGTTGGCCTGAAAGTTCACAGGATACATTACACGAGTAATCGGCTCAGTGTTCACATGATACCTATTATTAGATTAAATGGCTGGCACTAATGGACTCGTCTCGTTTCATTATACATTGACGGTCGACCCCTCGGCCCTGGCAAATCCAACGTAACGACCCTATTTGGGGGTTTTGCTGGGCGACGCCTAGGCACGGCAATCCAACGCTAACGGCACCCTGCTGCTGACGCCGGTGTGTAAAATGGCAGTACGCGCAAGTTTTCCATAGGGCTTAGGGTAAGTGGGGGGGGGGGGGGTTCAGGTGAGGAAGGCCGTTAAAATGTTGGTTCGCCCATTCTTTTGTTGCATGATGAGCCAAGTGACCGCATTGTTGAGCCAGTCCTTTATCGGAAGGAGGATGATGCGCTTGGGGTCATTACGGCCGCGTCATGATGAACTTTGACCCCTTTGCCGGGCGAGTCGCTATATAAATAATAGGAGTGGTTCCATAGGTTCTTGACGTACTCTTTCTGTTTATTGGCCTCAGATTGAGGTTGCGGGTTTAGATTGGATATGTATAGCCGTTGAATCCCTGAGAGGCGTGGATAATACCGTTTTTTATCATAATTTTCAAGCTCTAGTTCAAATTTCGCCCCTTGTGGACATAATATATATGACAGGTCATAATCATATTACAATAGTAACTAAAAGAAATAGACAAAGACAGGTGTGAGTTTTGAGGATACAGTGAGCAACCGGCTTCTGCGGATTGGCGGCCCTAATGGAAGACGGGGTTGTTAAATAGCGGCGACGCAATTGTCACTGAGCTGTTGGGCTATTGTTTCCCCCTATTTCCCCCCTGTTCTTTTCCTTTTTTTCCCTAGTGGTAGGCCCCCCCCCCCCCCCGGCAAATGGGTGATTTTTCCATTCGTCAGGGAGATCAAGTCAGTTCGGGTTATAAGTTTCAACATTTACACACCACGCGGGGCCTGTTGCAGTGACAGCAGGTAGAACCATTTCCGACTTTATTCAGCGGAAAGAAGAAAGGAAAGGTCGAAAAAAAAATGGGGAGAGGGGGGGGGGGGTTGGTGAGCTCGGGAAATATTGACCCACAGCTAGGTCATTATTTTCCTCCAAATAAAAAAATGCACTGAATTCAAGTGGTACATTACGCGACTTGGAGTTGGAGGGAACCAGAAAATAAGGAAGACCCTTTTCGAGTCTGGTCCCCTGATTGATTTTTTGTGTGTGATTTTTTTTGGAAGAAAAAAAATATTAGTGGGTATTGTTATGGTGTCGTTGAGAGAAAGTGGAGTGATATTAATACTGCATGTACGTACCACTTTCCGACAGAAAGCACCATGCCCCATGAAAGTATTCAAAGTTGTTTTTGTTTTTTTTTTACATCGAACTATAGTCTCTCTTTTCATTGAACCTGCGGGATTAATTGAGATCACTATTCCTCTAGTGTGAGAAGGTATGGTACACAAGGATCGCTATCGACGCGTGCTTTGTGTTGTTACATGCGTAGTGCATGCATGGAGCAGTGGTACAGGGTAGCATAGAACTAGAAATATTAGTAAAAAAGCTACAGTGAGTGTTTTATATATATCAAAATAAGTTTCTCCAAAGCATCATCTAAATCATTGAGAATCACATCCCATCCTGAACGAAGAGATGCATCTCTTTCGCCCAATGGAATTTCGCTATTTTAGCACTCCTTTCTGTCTTAGGATTTACATCGTTGTTGGAATATTCGCGGGAGACGGAAAATGTTTCGGAAAAAGTGGAAACTCTGGAAGTGGGAATTTGTGGCGCGGTCGTAACCAGTTCTGATTGGCTGTTGAATTACTGGACATATTTGCATTACCATCGTGGCATGGAAGTGGCAGCGCTGGTGGTCTGTCTGTTGCTACGGGATTTGTCTTTTCTGCAAAACGTCCGTTCACGTAAATTGTCTTTTTTGGCCCGATGGAGCATAATAGTGGCGGGGAAATGTTTTGTTAAACTTTTCGGTAGTTAATCCGTATAGACTGTTTACAGTTCTACGCGCCGTGGTGGTTGTTTCGCTGCGAATTGTGTATATGGTCGTCCCACGGTATGTCTTTCTAATTGCACGGGGGCTTGTCTGTATTCGTTCACGGGAAGTCCGTACTCGTGCCCGGGGGTTGTCCGTTGATGGTTCACGGGATCCCGTTTTCTTGCGCGGGGTTTGTTCTTTAATCGTTCACGGGGTGTCCGTACTCATTGCGCGTGGGTTTGTCTATTGATGGTTCACGGGATCCCGTTTTCTTGCGCGGGGTTTGTTCTTTAATCGTTCACGGGGTGTCCGTACTCATTGCGCGGGGATTCGTCTGTTGATCGTTCCGGGATGTCCGTACTCATTGCGCGGGGGTCCCGCGTGATCGTTCACCGGATTTCGTTCTCATTTAAGAGGGGGGTTTGTTCTTTAATCGTTCACATAATTGTCTGATTATCTTTGAGGAGTCGGTGTCTGTGTTCGTTTACGGTTTTGTCTATGGTTCTGAATTGTCTCTTCTTTGCGGACTTGTGCCTGTTGTTAGATCACGGGGGGTCTGTTCGTTCGGGAAATTGTCTGTCGTTTCTTCTCGAAGTCGTGTCTGTTGTTTGTTCGCGGGTCGTCTTTTTGCCCCGATGGCCAAGCCCATACCTTCTCGTGGGATTACACTAGAAAACCAAAAAATGACTTTGCATCTACTGGAACTATTGAATTTTGAATGTGAGGGTTGGGTTCTTCTCCACATACATATTCACACATATATAAACCAACGCCATACAAGTGACAGCATAGTTCCTCTGCCTGTCAGCCATACAGTATATGCACGACAATGGAACAAACTCTCTCATTTATAGACAAAATAAGGCTATCCAGGCGGAGCGACCAACATGGGTGTGGCGCGACGCGTACCGGTACCAGAGAAAATATTTTATTGTGCAAGCCCCAATATGGCCGGAGATGGCCTTTTCCGGGCGTTTTAGGCTGCAACGTACCAAGCTTCACACATGGCATTTTATGATCACAAATTTTGTAATGGGTGGAAATTTTGACATTTTGTCGGACCTCGGTCCTATCATTGCCCCGATTTAAACTTTTAAGCCAGAATGTTCAACAATACTGCGCCATACTACTATCCACCAGTGCGCGCAATTTTTCTAAAGTTTTCCAGAGCACATCTGAGAAAAATCAGGATCCCAGCAGTAAATTCAGGACATTTAGACAGCTTTAGCTCTACTGCCCCAACTATGATATAAAAGGTATGCCATAGAGAGCCGGGAACTTCCCGAGTAGTAGTTCCCTGGAGAAAACACGAGTGGAAAAAATACAACAGTCTGAACCTAGCCTGACTGCAGTTCAAAAATTGAGATGGTGATGAGAGGAAGAAACGGAACAAGAGGCTAAAGGGTTTAGTAATCCGAAAGAGTTGTGCATTGGAGTCTAAGCTAGGGGGCCAATGAGACAGAAATTTCAAAGAAGCTTGCAGAGATGGTCGGGAGATGAGAGCGCAACGGGGACGAATTCCACCACTAGTACCACGCGGAACGAAGCAGACTATGTACACTTTTTAGTGCATTGAGGCAAATTTGGCACAATTACCGACTTTCTTGACATATAAAAACAAAAATAGTAGGTCTATATTAAAACTGGTCGTCGAACCCCACTGACAGCAGAAATATTCTTTCGAAATCAAATTTTCTTTTTTCGTTTCTTGGGGGGGGGGGGGGGGTTTTGGCCTCGGTCCAATATTTAGTTCACGAGAGAACCGGAGCTGATGATTTAACAGCTGGGACCAGCGAGGGGGGGGGTGGGGTTTGGGGGTAGGGGGGCTAGGGCTAAATGCGGGAACATTCTTCGACACGGGTAATTCGCGTATACGACTCACAATAGCTACGCACTTTCAGGTTTTTTTTTGCTCGTATTTTTTACCACCGCTTCCCTCTATAGATTCATCTTATTTCGTTCTCTTTTTTCTCCTTCTTTTCCTTTCCTCTCTCTCCCTCTTTTTCCTTCCTCATTCCCTTTCTTCTTCCCCTGTTCCCTTTTCCTCCCTTCTTACCCGGGGGGCGCGAGGCCCTGATTACGCGCCTGGAAACGACAGCGCAGCCGAAAGAATGATGCCCCCTGGACACAACAGTGTCCCGGGAATACAATTAAAACACTTTAGAAACAAAACTGATTCTGAACACAAGTTTTGACATCCCATTTGAAACGTGTTTAAATGCATGAAGATAGGATTGCATGAAATAGGCCTACGGAGCGGGATAAATGTACAAGATCATCGTATGTTTCATGTGTACCCATGTGATCACGTTGATATAAACGCGAGAAGTCAAATCATGCATTGTTCGATAAGTATAACGAGACCCGAATGTAGCAGTCATGTATAGAAATATCGTTGTGGCCGTGTGAGAAAAATATACTCCAAGAAACCATTCGAACTTAATGCGGCGTTGATGTCACATGGGTAAGGGGAAATTTGCCTATGCTTCGTGGTCATCCATTTGAATAAATTCTGCCCATGGACCCAACCCCACATCTCCGCAATGCCTTTTAGCAATTAATAATGGAAAAGCGTGATTCAAGTCGTGGTAATAATAGATAATAATTAATAACATGAATAATTAATAATAATAATAATAATAATAATAATTAATCATAATATAACCAAGCCCCATCAGTAACGACTGATTAAATTACTGATCATACAACACACGTGTGGACCACGCACTATTATACTTTTGTGTAGGCAACATCATACCAGTGTGAAGAATTTATAAGTTATATCAGTACAACCGATAAGATTAGGGAGCTATCACAGTTAGGACTGATGGGATATGCAAGCGGAAATATAAACACGTACCAAAATGGGGATCAGAACGTTCCTAAAACAAATGGAGTGATGTAAGTATCATAGGGATATTCTTTCCCATGTTTTGCGTTGTCATCTAGTACAACGGGCAAAAGCGTGGCTGTGTTTGCAAGACACGACAAGAAGCGTCACATGACACTCTCTAGATGACGCGTATATCGTGACGGTCATCAAATATGTCATTGTACTGGATCATAGTAGAGCTAATGAGCTTTTTATTTTTTGGAATAATATAAACGACCCCTCGATTTTAGCAAGCGGTTGCTAGACGATAACTATCTTTCTAAATTTCTGTCGGTTCTAGGAAGAGAAGTCACACTGAGTGAACAGTTGAAACCGTTCAATGTCAATGTAATTTGCCGTTTGGCTGCGTTTTCGATTTGGGGGTGTTGTTTCCCTGCGGATAACGAAATTAAAGCTTCATCCACCTATATTATTCGAGAAATAAGCATCAATGATATGAAATGAATGCATCGTTCGATACTCATCACAGAGGGGAATTCCATCAAACAAAATTACAGCAACTCGGACAGTCTACTTCGGAGAAAATAGAAAAAATGATCAGCCTGCGATTATAAAAAAGCCGACGGTCATAACAAATGTATTCGTTCAGACCAGGGACCTGGTCCAGAAATTACGAATGTTACTCACTCAATCGGTCAACAGATTTTTTCAATTGTAGTTCTATATAATTCAATCTGCCTACAATAGGATTATTCACAGATGGGTAGCCTCGTGGATGGAGTAGAAACATGAAATCAAGGCTGAATGGACTTTAAACAGGATGTTGTTGACTTGTTGTAGGCCGTGCATCTTAAATCAGTACATATTACTGTATATAAGATAAGCTAAGGGAATCCTTGAACATAACATTTCTTCTGTCCATTCCGAACCACCAGTCTTATGAAGAGGTACGAAGGGCCAGGGTCCAACCATCGTCCAAGCGTAGGATTATTACGTCTATGTCTTTTTCAAGAACAGGAGGGGGGGGGCATGTTCTCTTCATTGTTTTCCCTACATGTCTCTAATTTTAATATCATGAAAAATGTCACAAACTATTTGAAATCCATTTTTGTAACCTATCAACCGCGGGTGCGCATATGATGGGAAATGGCATAGGCCTATCTGAACAATACATTTGAGTGAGTTGATGAGAATTCACATATATTTGATCAGATATTTTCACTGATGGATTTTATTAATTGGCCAGCGCGACTCATGAGGACGCTTCCTGTACTCGTGACAGCGTGGGGTAAGCTCAGAGGGGGTGACGCCTTGATTCCTGGGGGGGGGCATGTGAAATTGGTTATGACGAATATTGGGGTCGGAGAGGAGGGGTGGGGGGGGGGTTCACTCACTTTGGAAAAGTTGGTCGATGTTTTTCCGCTACATTTTCTCCTACATTCACACCTCACCCTTCACCCAAAACAAATAACAATATTCAAATGCATTTTCAGGCAAAGACGGTTTTCGGGTCATGCTGTCGCTAAGCGCACAACTTGGACCAAAATGGTCACTACAAATAGCCAATGAGGCACTTTTGTCATGCGAAGGGGTTTTTTCACCAATAGGTACACCTGGGTTTAACGGGAGGATACATAAATATATAAAGTCATCGAAAGAAAACCACGGTCCTGAATAGGACCAGCAGAAGCCACATAACTAACGGATAGCGCCCAGTCGGCTGTCATTCTTTTGAATTTTCACGTCTGTTCCCATCACTGAACGCGGAAGAGCAGTCGTGGAACTTCCCAGGATATCGGTCCCGAGGTACACCGGATGTCGGATTGGGACAGCCTAATTACCCGGGAGAGCGCAATTAATTTTTTGAGACCTCTTGGAGTGGGGGAATACCCTCGTTACGGGGTTTGCTTTGCGCCTACGCGTTTAGCTAACAATCATTCCCATTATCGCCCCCCAGGGTTGATCTTATAGGCCAACCATTTTTGAGTTGGCGTTCCCACCGCCCAAACCCAACGCTCATGCATTTGAACAGTTGAGCGCCCGGCCCCTATCATTTACAATTACAAGCCCTTTGGTGTGTTCTGGTGAGACTTTTATTTCCCGCCCCTTCAAAGATGGAGAGTCGTTTGGTGGGAGGGGGATGGGGCCGTCGACTCTCTCAACCCCATACGTGGTAGGAACAACTGGATATTTTTGCACGAGCTAAATTCACTATGATTCAGGTGGTGTTTAGGCAACAATCCTTCTTCATCGCTCACAGTCGTTTCCAGCTGCAGGGCAGATCATTATATGCGGCTTAGCTCAGTCGGTAGACTCCAGATGTAGAACCCTTGATGCGAGGTCGGACCCCATTGGAAGCCCGAGGACTTTTCCGCATGGTGTTGGACAAGGCCATGTCTCCAGAAATGTTCCATGTCACCCACGTGTGGAAGTGTGTACCTTGTTAGGTGACTTGTGAAGAGTAGCGAGCGTCCGTAGTGGCATCCCTATAGGGAAGTCCCCGGGGACACGATAAAGCTACGTACTGGCACTGGTGTCGGCAAGAACCATTAAAACGTGCGTGCTATACAGTACGGTTGTGACAAGTCACTAATGATCAGGTATACTCCGTGAGCGCTTTTGAGCATGTCCTTAACGTGGAAAAGCGGCTATATAAGAACGATGTATTTCACGTATATACACGTCCGTATTTTCGTTAAACTAATGGGCATGTTCACCGTAACAGTTAAGGAGATCATAATGTATCGAAAGGTTTGTAGGGGACACTGGCCGCTTACAGGTGCAAGTATCAGTGTTGCGAAAAAGTCTATCGTAACTCCCGACGACGACTACAACCCACACCAGCACAGAAAAAACTTCACATAATTCCCCACATATTTATTAACGATAAAACGTCAGATAAGATGGATCATTGGTAGCCTACTCAAGAGTGCTGACAGTTTGAAGAATAGGTCGTAATGTTTTAAGCTATGATTAGTGGTGGATATACGCACTTACACCGTGAAAAAAAAGTTAATTATTGATCCTCTTGTTGAAATTGAGTCATTTCCGTCATGTGAAACTTGCGCTTTTTTTGCCCCCCTTAATGTCACATTCTCGCGACATGGTGGGCATAGAATATAAAGAGAAAGTACTACCGTATTGTAGGCCTATGTGTTTTTGTAGTGTTTATTTTTCCCTCTGCCCAGTGCGTCATTTACGTCGACCATCTTCCATTAACCTTACCCATTTCCGAAAACAAAAAAATCAAATGCCTGTAGTAATTTAATGTCACCAAAGTGCACTGAAAATAAACCCACAGAACATTCTGGACATTGGCTCGTGGCAGGTGGGGGGGGGGGGTGGGAATGGGGCCATGATGAATGAGAAAGTAAGGGAGGAGGCCAGGCGGGGGGTCTTGGGGAGGGGTGGGAGCCAGGAAGAGCACGAGCGATGCACGGGGTGGGGGAGGGGCACGCACACCTGTCGAGGAGCAAAACGAGGACAAACAGTAAAGACAACGCTCTCAACAGTTTGTAAAAATTTTCGTGGTGAAAATGGAGAAAAAAGTCAATTTAAATGCAAAAAATGCGTGTTTTTGTCATACCGGTCCTAATTTTGGTGGTTCTTCAAAACTCTTTTTAACGAGTATTCCCTGGTCCAAGGCTGATACTCCCTCAATTTGAGTTTAAGAATATTATAGTGCGAGGATCATAACTGATCCTAGTGTGGACGATGGTAAGGATCTCTGCTTGTTGAGCTTGCAACAAAAGACATACAAATGCGAAGAATTATAGTAGTTATCACCTATCAAACATAAATTTCTATTTTCCTTCGTTCATAAGTAGATAATTGTTTCTTAATTACAGAACAACGATGAGTTATTGAAATTGGAAGTTAATTGGTGGAAAAATACAATAGAACAACAAACATAGGCGTCGATCCCGGGGGGATTGGAGGGGTTGTATCCCCCATATTTGTTTAGGGGGGATGCACTATGTATCAGCGACCCCATATTTGAGGCCAAACAGTCACTAAAATTGGGAATGAATTTTGACCAAATGTATGCATTGTCTAAAGTAAGTTCATTCTACGCGCTGGGAAGAAGTCGAAGACTATCCAACCAGTGCCTATGTGACAACCTCACTCTTATTCATGACTTCCCGCGACCCCGCAGGTATATATACTTTCTATCTTACTATGATTGTGTTGCTCGTACCGCGCTCGCACGTAAGTAGTCAGTATACAATGAACAAACGCTGAAAATAGCCGGCAGGTGGTCGAGATGTATTAACCCCCCAAAGCTCAACTTAGTGTAGAGGCTAACTTCTCTCCAAAGATGAGATCATGTTAACGGCCCGATCAATAGAGTACAGTATGTCGCTTGACGGTGACCATACAGAGGGAAGTGGAGACTTCCGACCTGTAGACCTCGAACGAGTGGATCTATTTCCAGGTACAATGTGAAGCTAAGGCAAGGGCGGCGATCATGAAGGGGGAGGGAGGAAAGGACGGGCTGCGGGCGCCCCCCCCCCCCAAATATATGGTTGGGGGGACGCAATCCACCCCCCCCCCCCCAATATTGAGGCCCGGACTGTATTTCGCTGATACTGCAACTGCAACCATTGTTTAACAAATGCATGATGACCAAATGATTCAAGTTGCAGTGAATTCTGATGCTCCATTATTTCGAGATCTTTGCGCGCTGCGCGCGGGTATTCATGGTGTCGGGTATAAATTTTCAGACGTTATGATGTACCTTCTGCAGACATATGATGTTCCTAACATTATCAATTTTAAAGATCACTGAAAGAAGGTTCCTCCATCAATCCATATCGATTTTACATAAGATGGCTTCACCAGCAGTGGGTATCTCTCCTTCATTGCGACTGTTGGCAGACACATCGCTATCTTGAGGTGAAGGGGGTGGGTTGAGGACAACGGGGGTAGGTCTACCACGTAGCGGGATTAGTGATTTTTATATATTTATGGTGCGCACCAAGTGTTGAAAGTGGGTGCTAACTAGCTGTACACCTTACTAATCACTATGAGGGCACACAGGGCGGCATCGAAAATGCAACTAGGGAAACGCCACACATTGCGTTGTCAGAAAGGATGACCAAATCAAGTGAGAAAAGACTGTCCAAGGGAAGTCCACCAAATATTGCAGACATGTTGATGGAATGCCCAAAAGTGTAAACATCGTTGTCTTGGAGGGAGGAGGGGAGGAATGTTGGGGCGACGGGGCTAAGGTCTACCTCCTGGTGGGACTTGTGATTTTTTTGTGCACAAATATGGTAATCTTGCAATTTAAAACCCATATGTTCGTAAGTTACTTTCCACTTAGCTTGTAGTATTGCTATCTTGTAAAAGCGCTAGAAGCCTGTTGATTAAGCGCTACTATATAAGCAATGGTCAGTATGATTATCATTAATATTATTATCAGTAATTATTATTAATTATAGTATTCGGCCAATCAATTTATGGGTGCGACCATTTGTTGAAAGGTGGTTGAGTGAAAGGTTTTGTAAATAATAAGGGGGAAGGAACAAGGGTGAGGGTGGAAAAAATATTAAGAAAATGAAAGTGAAGATAGGAAGGAGGAAAAGAAAAAAGTTGGGAAAAGAAATGACATTTTGGGGTGGAAGTGTGATGAAGCAAGTTTATAGAAAAAGATGGATGTCAAAGTGTAAAATTTTCGCGCGCGCTTCGCGCGCAGTTGGTTTTACTTCTGTATTATACTCATCTGACCACAAGTCTGGCTCCAAGTGCAATGTCCCTCCCATGGCGCCCTGTGTCCGTAAAGAAGATAAACACGGGGGTGCTAATTTTGAGTGAAAAAACTGAGGCTGCCCTATCGTAAGTGGTAGATCAGAGAGGGGTCAGTGCAAGCGATCGTGTCAATCGGATGCATGCGAAATCTCGCGTTCGCGCGAACGTAGTGGTTGTGGCATTGCCCATTTCGATTGAACCTTTCATGACTGAAAACCTCACTTGGATCGTATGGCAGAATGTACACACCACCAATGAAAAACCTTGGAAAATTTATCCTAAGGCGATAAAGTTTTGGAGAACCCTTTCCTGAAATAAAAAAAATTGTAGCAATGTCAGGAATTGCGCTGACCCATAAGGCATGGGAAGTGCCGTTCCGGAATCTAGGGGCGTCTCTCCAAAACGAAAATTTTCTTGTAACGCCTACGCGTCAACCTTCCAGTGGGTGGCGCTCCGCTCAGATGGTATTCACCTGTCCGTTCCTCCCAAACGCCAACACAATTTATCGCCGCCCTTGGAGTAAGGTAATATATTCAATCAGTGGTAGGGCGGGAATTGACTTGGAAAACCACAATTAATTTGAGATTTCACGGATTAGTAGCAGTATCAACAGTGAAGACTGTGGAATGCCGCGGTTCGTGCATTACCCGTTGATGGCACAAAACATGAACTTCTGCAGAAACCGCCAAACCTCGAACAAAAGGGGACACCTCATAAAATATCAAAATCTGCTATCCTGGCCGGGCGCATATGTTTTTTGCAGGACGTATAGGAAATAGGGCATTTTTCGACCTCATTCAACCAATGGATGGTTATTCAAGTCGGCAAAATCCGTCAAGAGGACATAAACGCAAGTGGTATTGTTAGTGTTTCTATGAGAGATACAATATGTATGGATGAAATTTGTTATTAAAGAACAAACAGCATATTAAAACTGGGGGGGGGGCAGTCAGTGAACAAGGAGAGCGAGTATAATCTTGTAATTGAATCATTAAAATGTTATTTAAGTTACCCATATTTCAGTATTTTCAACACGAGTAACACGCATCACCCACTGATAAGATTCGGTTTAAGTTTGTAAGCCATGGGTGGAGTACACTATGAGCAGCATGATCCACAAAATTAACCTCGTCACAACTGCCATTAGACAGACAGTGTTGGTGTATGAGAAATGAGGAATTTTAGGTTCCTCTCCCTTTTGCTTATTTTTCCTTCTGCTTTTTTTTCTTTTCCCCCCCATACTTTCCTTTGTCAGGCCGTTTTTACTCGGTTCTTAATGTTTTTGCCAAACAAATTTTTTGTGTGCCCCCCCCCCTTTTTTCTTCGCCCCCTTTTTCTCCTTGGTATTCTTCACGCCCAGCCGCCGATCCCAACCATGTGGCGCTCCGCTTAGATCAGGTATACCAAGTCCATTCATCACCCAATCTCGATGGAAAGCGACACGCCTATGAACAACAAAAACTACCAAATTTTACATTGTGTTCTGCTTATGCTTTATTGGACAGTGACAATGGGAATTTCCAGAGAAGGAGAAGATCTCAAAGTGGAAAAGTGTGGATGAAATCTGGGAAGGCCTGGAAAAGTGCACCATCCAAGCAACACGGGGAGCATTCCCCGCCAAACTTGACTTGTATGATCATGCCAACCTCGGTTGATGTGATCACTCGTTTATAGGCCTGGATCCATATTAAAACATAAAACTGTCCGTCTTCTTACTTCCACATTGGTCACTCCAACACATGAAAAAATCATGAAAAATTGTGACATGCGTGATTTCTGGGCTTATTGTATGGGACTCTCTCTTGCATTGGTTGTAGTAGCATTGGGAGCCTCCCCCTGCAAGATTTTTTAAAATAATTTTGAAAAATATTATCAAGCGAAAATAACCATATCAAGATAAATCATATCAAAATTTATATAAATTGTAATAATGTCTTCATGGACAGGTGTTTATTGTGTAGACAGCGACTGCACGTCGATCGAACTGAGGTGCTCCAAACTTTGAAAGACCTTGCTGCTAATTAAAGGAAGAGACCCTCAGCGATTATTTGTTAGTGATTTGCTTGATCGCACCTTTGGCAGCAAAAAATAGCAAAGGGACCCTCAGCTGTTTAGAGTGCAAAAAAATATTTCACAAACAGAGGTTGTGTTTAGGTGTGCTACATTGCACCAGACTGCACTAAGGCCATGAGAATGCTAAAAAAAAATCCTTGTTAAGCTCCGCGCCAAATATACACTAAAGGTGGCGCTTCCGTTAGATAGTACCTTGCGACAGACAAATCAATGAAAAATTGCCCCCCCCCCCCTCCCCTTAGGCCCTAGAACGCCCTTGTTCCTAAGGAAGCATAGTGTTTTCACTCTGTTTTCACTATGGCATTGATTGAAGAAATGAAAAGGCGGGTCGGGAAGCTGATACTGTGAATCAGGCGAGTTGCAGTATTACATTCATCTCCTACCCGAATTTAACCATCCTGTAACCCTGGATTTTGATTTTATCTCGGAGCTGTTCAAAGGCATTCGTTCTGCCGCTCCGTGTACGCCTATGAGCTGGACAAATGTGCGACGAGGCCCAAGTATTGTTCAGTGTGAAGCACACTCTGAAAAAGTTAGGCTTACTGCCGACAGCAATCGCTTGGAGCGACTCTTTATTCTTTTTGTTGTAGGAAGTGTCGAGCGCCCCCCTCGATCACAGAAAGTTTTGCTGGCACTATTGACTTCCGTGACCCAGCGCAGAGTTCGTGGCTGGCTTTGTGATGTCCACTTTTGGTGTTTGGCGGATTGTGATACGAGGCGGCTCTCTGAAGACTCCATTTGAAAATGTTAGGTCCTCAGTGGCGAAACGGTTAAATGTGTCTGGCCGAATGAATATTATTTCATGTTAGCCGATTCGTGAAGATTTCTTGAAGCCTTATTTTATGGAATTGATAGGCCACCTACGGGACTGTTGTTCTTAGGAAGCGGTGCTGATTTGCCCGACTCTGGACTCATTTGACAGCTCACTCACATCTGCCCGACTTCGAGGAACACTTCCCAGTCATATACGTCGGCCACGTGAAAGGAATGTCTTCTGTAGGAACGCAACCACGTTTGGAAGGGGGGAGCCAAAGTAGTAAAGAAACAACAGTTGTTGTTCGTGCAGAAAGAACCCCCCTTACAGTCCAGAGGCCCCATCCATAAAACAATGTTTTTTTTTTTTCTCAGGGCATTTGGTATGTTTCAACCAACCTGATTGTAGCGGTTGAAGAGAGCAAAATTGGCAGTTAGGAGATTAATAACAGCAAAATCTAGGGGGAAGGATGAGGCCCATTTATGAGGGTGCAGTCCTTTGGGTTTCCTAAATCATCACCCCCCCCCCCCCCCTCTCAAGACAAATCTATTGGAACATTGCTGCCATCTGACCAAGCATTCTGGAGTTACATATGTCAACAAAGGTTTTTGGATTTTGAAATGTTCACCTTAGCCCTGACTCAAAACAATAGGGTATGGCTAATTACGAGTACTCCAACACAAGTTTGAACTTCATCCATACAGCTGGGGTGAGTTATCGTGTTCACAGCTATTGCAGCAACACATGACACACTGTCAGGGAAGACAAGGGCTGGCTCCAATTGAACCTAAATGTTTCCCCTTTGCATCTTGAAGCTCAACTTTATGCTGAAATCCTGCATGGGTGCTCTCTACCCTCTGAACAACCCACGTGAAATGAAACAAAGGCTGGCAAATTACGTAGAGCTGGAAAAGAACATCAGCATTCTGTGACATTTGCCAACTTTGATTACAACTGTGTTTCGTGCCTTTTCGCTCTAATTTGCCAAAGTTAGTACCATTTGATGATTCAAAGCTCTAGATAGATCAACAATTCAACAAAATTCAACAGGAAAGTGTCAGAAAAGTGTTCAATTCCTCTAAACGCAATTCTTGGTTAACTAGAGCCATTCTGTTCTTATTGACGGTCATCCAACATTTTATGTGGTGCCATCAAAAATACTCCATGTATTACATGCCTTGACTGATTTTTGATTCCCATGGGTTATCTGGAGTGAGGCTTTCAAGAACCCTGGTGTTTTGATGAACAACGGTGATAACTTGACTTGGGGTCTTCTCAACTGGTGCTCAGATGATATCAAGACAGGTGGTTGTGGTGTAACCACCCCAGGGGCTCCTGGGACCTGCCATTTTACATTCTCTTTCCCCCACCCCCTGCCCCAAAAGACGATCAGTGAGCTCCAGCACGTTCTCAGAACCTGGAGGAGTGGGAGTTCAAGGTAAGGTGTGACTCTGCTCACAGTCACAAACAAGGGACTTTGCAAATAATCCCGTAACAAACCCCAGTAACCACAGCAAGTTCGCTGCCTTAAGCAAAACCTGAAATGACGACCAAAACCGACCATCGCAACTGCAGGTGTACAGCCACCTGGGGGAAAAACATCTGGTTTACAGAGGAATTGAACCGTCGGAATGTTTGCTCGTAGTAGAGCGTCACTATATCACTCTGCCATTTTTTCGTCCGCCCATAACTGGAGGTAGCAGAGTGGACGTACATTATAAAGTCAGAGATTAAATTTCAGTTCTTAAAAGGAGAGATCAGTTGGAAATGGCTGCTACTTTAGTCAATAGACTTCATGATTCGTCTCCAAGCATAAACATTACTTTCTAATTGGGGTGTGACATACCAGTTCGGTAGGAATGTCAATCTGACATGAGGCTAATGAACCCAAATATTAATGAAAGTAATCATTCAGTCAGATTTTATGAGGAGACAGGTAGTTCAATGTGCTTCCCTCTCCAGTCCAAGTTGATTTAGCAGTAGCCCCCTAACACAAGTACCCACACTCCGGGGGCGTTAGTACAACACATGTAACACCGTACGGACAGGGTTGTTGTCCCCGGGGTAAGGGTACTTGGAAGACCGAAGCTTTGATCTGTTATCAATGAATCAAAGTGGATTTCCTTTTGGATAGAGATGGAAAAATCAAGCCAGCGAAAAATAAATTATCTTTTTCATATGTATTGTGATGTTCTTTGAATATATAAAAAGTCTGCTAGAAAATTTTCTGTGTTTATATATTACATTTCCTATATCATGACTGGAAAATGCTCGAAAGATTTTTATTTCTAGCGAATACTAACCATTAATACTGACAGGTGAAACTCTCGTTGTTGCACCGCGAATTCAAAATCAATGTTTCTGGAAAGTCATGGAAGGCACATTCCAGCCACATTAATACTATTTCTTGGTGTTAGATTGTTAAAGAGAATAAAACAAAATAAAATTTCAATAAATCGCACTTGTTCAGGTTTATAAGCATGGTTTGGTGGGGGAAGATATGGCTTCCTCAATTTCATACAATTTGGTGATTTGGGCAACTGGCAACCTTTAATGATGTATATTACCATATATTATAAGGGAGGAGTTAAGACAGTTTTTTTTCTTAAATTGGTAGATATGACATCATCAAATGTTGCAAATTGGAAAATTGCCAACTGAGCGTGATATCAATTAATAATCTGTTAGAAAAATTTCGTACCTTTAGTTAACCGAGACATCTATGATTTTCGTACACAATCATGTGACCATTTAAATATTTTTGATGGACTTGACCCTTTAATGTCCTTGTCAATGGAGGAGAGGGAGCGAATTATACAACTTCCAGGGGAGAATGGTACAGTTCATCAACTGTGCAGTTGAATCACCATTAATTTGGAATTATCCAATTCCCATTGCTATAACATAATTAGCGCGATTGTACAAGAGTGTACATACTGGATCTTAAAATGTATAGGGTTTAAATGAATGAAAAAATTGGTATTTAAAAGGAGCATTTTGAAATAGAGTTACCCGTATACAAATTCCCCAAGTATAATAGAAGACCTGATAGTTAGCTACTTTGATATTACACAGACCAGACGGTAAATCTAGGGATAACAAAGAACTAAAGACAATATACGTATATATATATAGATATAAGCAAGAAGTATATATTTATATTAGCAGAAGAAGAAAGAAGTGAGGGGCGACTATGAGTTGTCTCTCAATTTTTTCTGCCATTCATTACCTATGAAGTATATTTTTTATATTATAATTATTATATATAATATATATAATATATATATATATATATATATTTAGGATATGTAATATAACTATATTATATATATATATAGAATATATATATATATATATATATATTGTTCACTGAGATTGATGTCACCGGAAGAAGATCGCCACAATTCCAGACAGCACAAAAATACTCCCACAGACACCATGATATCCACACATCACACATGTTGAATTTGGAATAGAATGAATACCAGAGAATACAGAATCTCAAACAAATATTGAGTGGACTCCACAAGTGGCTAGCTTTGAAGTTTGATACGAAGGTCCAGCGTTCAACCTCTATAATACCTGTTAGTTACTGCCATTTTATTCAATATTGGCACTGTATCCATGAGGTAGGTAAATCCACAAAATTCACCACTTTTACCAATTCTGGGGGGAGGGTGGTGGATGTGGGGCTATTTCCCAAGACATAAAAATGAAAGTACCAAAACAAACAAAAATCATTATAGATTCTTCCTGCCAACTTCCTTATATAATTTGAATTACCATAGGGGAAAATTATTATGAAAGAATACGGCTGTAGCTGGAGTTAGTAGTCCTCTCAAGCATTGCTAGAAGGTAAGTTTTGAATAGTTTCATAGTCAGAATTGTTTCAAATTTTATGGGCAACAGTGACGGGACTATACATTGCAGATGTATTTTTGCTCTGTATGTATGATCAGCCTATGGCTGTGTGGGGCATGACCTTGAAGAATTGGAAGCCTTCTGATGAGTGAGAGATCGTTTGGGTCTTGTAAAGTAGGAGAGTGTGTCCAGAGTAGTAGATTGAGGTGGTGGCCATGTTTTGGCCATGTCGAAAAATTGCAGGATTGATTAAGGGTGTGAGGAAGTCTAGGGAGATGAAGAGTAGGTGGGACTGGCCGATTGGGAGAGAGGTAGGGCCCCGGAAGACCTGGGAGGAGGTTATTCGTAGTGCTCTTGCAGCCAGTTGGTAGAGACCGGGCTCTTGCACAGAATAGGGTTTTAGAGTCTGGAAGCCGGCTCTTGGCTTGATGTCGGAGGACCCTAGTTCAACCATGGCCAGAGTGGAACATTGACGATAACGTTATTGATTGATTATAATGATGATGAGTAGTGTTTGCCTGTTCACGCTCAGATCCAAAGTGGCATTTGGATTCACATTGTTCCGTACCATACGAGTACTATAACAGGAGAACAGTGATGGAATACTGACTAAGAGAACAATGCATACCATGTAGGAAAACAATGCTCACTGATACTGAAAAAGGAAGAAATAAGGAAATTTATACTGAACAGAAGAAGAACATTGAAATTTTTACAGCTGGAGCTCACAATCATGAATACGAATGGAAGAACAATGCATGAATACTAATGGAAGAGAAACAATGCATGAATACTAATGGAAGAACAATGCATGAATACTAATGGAAGAACAATGCATGAATACTAATGGAAGAACATGCATGAATACTAATGAAGAACAATGCATGAATACTAATGAAGAACAATGCATGAATACTATTAGAGAGGAACAAGGCATCGATACTACTAGAACCAGAAAGCCAAAAGGCTCAGTTGTTTTTTCATTCCTTGGCCATTCTGAGCCGGAATTCATGTCCTCATTTTGGGGAACCCAAATACCAACTTGAAGCTGCATTATCTAGTTGGGGTCAGGTAATTGTGGTAACAATCTGAAAAATTAAAAATATGCTAAAATATTGATTTGAAAAAAAAGACAATTCCCAGATGTGAGAGAAAATGACCCAAGTCTACACCAACAATGATAGGATTATTACTATCCCAAAAGAAAGCTACAAAGCCCAAATTCCAACAATCGAAACATTCTGTTAGCAACATTTCCAGACTGATCTCTTTTGCCCTCAGACAACCTTTGACCTAAAACAAAAAACAATAGGAATTATGAACGCACCATGGGGAACACACATACTGAGCGATCTTCAAAACCTAGGTAGAGACTCGAATTCCAATTGTATTAACAAGCCAGGCGTACACATGGCACACACTCCACCACCCATACACTTACACACGGGGCATGCTCTCTAGAATTGGTTTAAACAGGCTCCCACAAGACCTCAAAACTGGAGAGAATAATAATCTCCTATTAGGAAAAACACATATTATCTAGCAGAGAAAACTCACTGTGAACAGAAGAATATGCTAAACAATAAGACTGGTAACAAGGTGCAATTGCAATAAACTTGAGTACAGATGAGCCATCTTTTCATTTAATATTTTGATTCTTTGAAATGTTTAGTTCTACTGCAATTTTAATATAGATCTTTTATTACGAGACCAAAATTACCGTATTGGAGGAAGAGAGAAATCGAGGATCTTCTTTGGGGCATGAGCTCCCTTTAGAAAGAATATGGGATAAACTTCTCTTCTTGGATAATACGGTATGCCAGCATATTCAAAATATTATGGTTTGATATATATATTACCATATATTATTATTATTCCAGTGTTTCTGCTGACCCTGAGGTTTCACTTATCTAGAGTTCTAAGCCACCGGGAGGTTTTTTTTTTTTTTTTTGTTCCCCCTTTAAACTAGTGAATTTCAAATTAAGCCCATTACACATACCTCGTGAACTACTAGAACCCTGGTTTGACTATGATTCTAATGGAGTCAGGTATTAAAGTTTTTGGCCACGTTTACCTTCACGTCGATAACTTGAGAAATCGTGACGACTCGGAATCAGTGGGTGTGATTCCAGAATCCACCGATTTGTCAGCAAGAGTCCTCTTTCTGTACCCCCTCCGGTCCCGATCGCACATTCTCTCTGACATGGGTGTCCGATAGGAAAGCATGGCCTCGGCAGCTGCTTTCAGTTGGCCTGCCTCCGATGATCCAGCCTCGAGGACTCATTCTTTGTAAGTACCCCGTGGTTTCTCGAAAGATGTGTGGGGTCGGATCGTCGAACTCGACGATAGCACCTTCCTTCATAACCTGGGGCATGACATTGGCAACAGATGACATCAGTGAAATGAAATGAATGTGACTTTATGGCTCATATACAGACGGGATTCCAAACCTGGGGTTGCGACCCCAACTGGGGTCATGAAGCAATTCTGCGGGGTGGTGCAGGCGTTCAAAATATCAAGAAAAACCAGGCGATCGCCAAAAGTGTATCGCCTGGTTGCGCGACGGTGGTTTGTACTATTCACTACACAAAACAACCAACTAGTTCATGAAGACCATCGTCATGTCAAATGAACATCACATATAACACATAAAATTCTAAAAAAGTAATTAACAATAACATCCGACAATAAGTTTTACTCCTATTTACAAAAGTCCCTTGTTGGGACGCATCCCCAGGTCAGGAAGAGGAAAGAAAAATGTTACAGTATTTTTGTGGGTCTAATCAACCTCATCAAATTGCTGCGGGTAAGGAGAGGGTTTGCTTGTGGCAGCTTATAACAGCGTTTTTAAAATTGTCACAGAAGCTCTGGATTACTCATTCCTCAGATGCTTATTCTAACAGGAGCCTCTTATAAGATGGAATCAATCAAATTCATGGACATCATACACATCAGGACATCCAGAAAATTTTAACAAACCATACCTACCGAGTTTGGCGAACTTCTTGCCAAGTTGAACTTGGAATAAAATTATCAAATTATGCAGATACAATGACTCTCTTACTGACCCAGCTGTACTTTTAAAAATGATCAGATCAACGGTGGATCACTCTACCAAGTTTTGTGGAAATCCAACGTACCTTGCGAAAATTGCATAAATTATGCAAATTATCACATAAATGACCTCCATTGACCCCGGCTTCACTTTTAAATTTCTCGGGAAAAAAAAACAAAACCATGTAGACCACATCCACCAAGTTTTTGTGAAAATCTGACAAACTTGAAAAATTCTGTAATTTATGCAAATTAGAACCACTTCATTAGCATATTTTAGGCTGAAAATCTAATCAGTTTCCTCTCCCATCATCCAAGTCCCAATACTGCCAAACTACATCACTGATGCCAACGTTCTCGCAATCTTGCAAACGAGCTTGAACAATAAATGACCTAAACTAAGCTAATTTCCCCAACTATTATTGACTTTGCTGCCCAACATCTGATCAGATCGTATTCACCCAGCCCAACTCCGGTGCTACACACAAAATTTCGTCATAATCGCCCTCACGGCTTGTGAGAAATCCGGCTAACAAAAGTGTGACATACACACACACATACACACAACACAAAAAAAAACACCCAAGTGACCACCAAGTCTCTTCCTGATTTCATTCAGTCGAGACACAAATAGGGACCCAAAATGTACCCGAATTTTAATGTTGCAGTCAAACATCCTACAAACTCCCCCGGAAAACTCCTCTTTTAGGTTTTATTAGTGGCCGTTCAGCCGTTTTTCGCTGAGTGAATCTGGTGATTTTGCTCAATTTTTCGCTGGCCACCTGTCTTCTGTGATTGGCTATATTTTTTCACTAAACTACAGTACCGCTACTACAGTTACATGTTGGGTCAAACACAATATAGCGTTGTAGCGTGATTCGGTCACACGCCACTACAGGCCATGGGTTCACGCGCGGAGTGCGCTACATGAAATGGGGTCCCCGCCTTTGGAAGTTTTTGGGAGTACCGAGAAAGAAAGAAAAATCCATAACCACTTTTATACAGATTCAAGGACCCTGTTATACCATGTAACAATAAGCAATATAACCTACCTATTTATAAAGCCTTTCCCAATAAAATCTCAAAGCGCTGAACAGTGAAAAGGATAACAACTTAACATGAAAGAAACACATAATAGCATGGCGATAATAAAAAAAAAAAAGAACATTTAAAAAAAATAAACGCTATAATAAAAGAAAGATAAAATCACTCCAGACATTCAAAAAAGTAGTCTTCAAATTCCTTTTAAAAACATTAGATATATCCCAGAGTGCGGAGATTCACCGGGAGGAAGGGCCTTCCAACCGCAGGAGCACAGCAGCCGAACCGTCTAGTCCCCCATAGAAAAAATGGTCGTGGGGGTGCCAGGAAGATGCTGCGATGAGGAGCGAAAGCGAGTAATACAACACTGTCTCACATTAATGATTTCTTTCCACAGTATCAGTTAGTCCTCAGCCTCTAACCCAAGGGCGGAAGGGTTTGCTTCATTTAGGGTTTGTCAACAAGAGCCCAATGGTGCTGTAGGTGCTCAAAACCCAAATAATGCTCATACATATTTTCACTTCAGAATGATCAACAAGAGCCTGTATGGCACAGTACATGAATTTGTCAATGTGAATGCGTTGGCGATCTTTGGCTCCTTTGACCTTCCTCGATTGGTCAATGATTGTTTTATTTCAGCAACCTCAGTCTCATACACACCTGAGTTTATAAAATAACAAAAAATGTTTAATGAATAGTGTCCTTTTAAAAGCCTGTTGACAATTTCTTGGACTTCAAATCACTGCTGGGCCTTCCTATTATTTACTTGGCCTTCTATTAGATGGCAATTGTATCCAGAATCTTTGAGCGTTCTTTGTTAGAAACAAGGCACACTATATTGCATTAGTGCCGGTATTATGGAATAGACTCTATAGGACTAAGTTGGTTTATTTAGCAGGCAGCCCAAACATCCAAAGCCGTGTTGCCGAAACGTCCATGGCTACGATGATTATACAGCTAAATGGTTACTTGGCTGAAACGGTTGTTGTCTAAAATTTGTAGACATCAGTAGTTGGAAACCTCTAGGCATACAAACCCAAGAATAGTTTGGGCCCATATGGGCCAGTCCTTAAAACAGAAGACTGAATACTCCCAATGTCAACAATGGTCTGGTTATGTGGAAGTGTGGTGTAACCCACTGAACAATACAGTCAGTCATTGAAGATTAATCTGTACTGACTACTGAAGTTTAACTTTACCAGTTTCTTCTCTCATAATCGCCCAACTTTAGCCGCCAAGGCCAGGCTTAATCTTAGGCCAAGTAAAATTACATGAACCATATTGATCGCTCCCTGCTATTGGTGGTTGGGAATTTATACATTCTGTTTAGGTTTGTGTTAAACTTTCACTTGTTTTCAAGGAAAGCATTTTTTCAAGAGGGTAAACAATGCGAATCACCCCAGTGAACCGCCTGGTTGGCACGATCGATGGTTTTTCTAATTAGTCACAATGCAGACAATAACAAGGCATCCATGATCTGGCTGCTGTGATTTTTGTATTAGCATTCACAGGAAACCACTTAATAATCACCAGGTGAGACATGTTCAAACTTCATAAGGAAATTGGTTGACCATTGGTCCTACCGAAGAAGAGTATATGTTCTGTGGAATATGACTGAATTGGTCCTGGACTTCTAGTCGCAAACCAACACAATATCAACTTTCATTGACCCATTTTCTCATTTCAAATATATAGTCTCAGACAATATGGTGGACCACCTCCTACATCCATTTCTGGGATCTTCTAACCAACTGGAACTGTTGCAATGAAATGAACAAATTAGAACACACATGAAAAAACCCCCAGTTCTCGAGTCCACCTAAAAAAAATTGTGACTAAAGGTCGACCACGACTCCACCGAGCTTCATCAAAATCCAACGAAACTTTGACATTTTGGAATGAACTATGCCAAATATTCTAACTGGTAAACTTCCAAGTCCCATTTACGAATGTTTGGAAGGAATAAGTCATACCATACAATGTTTTGCAAGGGATTCGGGCAAAACTTGGTATGCATTGTGCCTCATAAAATTGTAGTTGCAAATTAGGACAGGATCAACCTCCAGTGACCCGGAATCGAAGATTAAAAAATTTAGAACTGAGGTAAACCATACCGACCAGTTTTTCTTAAATTCCAACCACTTCATGATTTTGCATAATTACGTAAACGCAAAGTAGACATATTGAATGGCTCCATCGACCCTGATCTCTGTTAATAATTCTGGGACTAGAGTTTAGACCATTCATGGTCCACTGTCAAGTGTTCAAGGAAAATCTTACAAAAATTGGAATTTCAACATAAATTAGGGTGCAATTTAGAACAACTTAATTACGCATATTTTAAGCTGTAAGTCTAATCAGTGATTCACGACCTTCATATCCTTCTACTACACTATGTGCCAAACCAAGTCACATAGATGCAGTATGTTACATATCACCTGTATCTTGCTAACGAGCCTTAAACAATGAATATTAATAAAATAAGTTCCATTACCCTCCTTTATAGTGAGTGTTGCGCCCAAAAACTAGTCATATCGTGTTCACGGAGTCAACGCCAGTTCAAACCCTGATGCTTAATTACAAAAGTTTTTCAGTTCAGGCGAAACAAAAACAGGCATGAATTTGCATACTGTAATTTATATGCCCCCTGTGTATTGGATCCGGATGTATAAGATTATGTTTAACACAGTTTCAGGAATTGGGCTAGTAGTAGAGTCAATTCCAATTGCAGAATCATACAAATTTTGTTGTAACAAACATCTAATCCTACCGTAACCTTCAACTCCACCCTAATACCCTGACACCCACCCATAAATACCAACTCAACAAGCCCCCCCGCCCCCCCTTGGGCCCATTTTGTCCCCTTGACTATGCACTAATGGAGTGCATTCCGATTACATGCTCCCAAACAACCAGATTACATTGTAAACATGGGTACATATGCCCATGGATGATGCACCCACTGCCATAACCGTTCGTTTCCTTCTTCCCCCATAAGCTAACAGCGTGACTGTCGCCGAAAGGGTAAACCTTCAACGGCAACATTTTTCTTGGCCATAGTGAATGCTCTGGCCATAGCAAAATTGTCGTTTGTGTGAATAATAAGAGAACAAAAGATGTTAACTTCCGCAATGGGTTCTAATAATTCCCACAAGGTAAGCCGCATTAGGCCTAAGCGTACTTACCTTGCGTTGATTTTGTACAGAAACCACACTTAGCCTAGTTCAGTAAAGTGAATATCTGAAGACACCTTTCAAATAACATGATTCAATTCTTTTGTGAAATGATGTTTGTATCACCCGATCTACATTCCTGTTCATTATCTGATGAATTTTCAAATGTTTTTCAGATTGCAGATTTTCATGTTTTATTTTACAGTGCATTTGGTCCCATTGCACACATGTTAACATAGAATGTGTACCTGCACCAGTTCTGCAGAATCATGACTCCTGTCCATTGTAAACAAATAAATAGTGTTTTTCTCTCATGTCCTGCATTGTAACGATTTCTGACACCAATTATAATTAGTATGCAAATATTGTGCAAAAATATCAAGACTGTTCTCCGACTTCCGACACTCCCCACTCTCCAAACCATGGCACCGAGTGTTTACCTACTTATCCGATAGACGATATTATGCTGTTACAGCAGTAATAGGCCTAGGTGCTACATAGCGGTCAACGATACGAGCACCTGTGCTTCACACCTTTCGCTGGCGAAGGTTGCTCCAAAAAACCTTGATTTCAAGGGTTGCCTATTGATCGCGAATCTTTACATAAAAATTTCCCATTTTTCATTTCTAAATATATATATTCATGAATCAGTCTCATATCTCACTGCTTACTAACATGCAAGGTCATAATACTACTTGAATAGCCCTTTCTCGGGGTTGCCTACGCAAATCGGCTCGTCCGTCCAGGGGGAATTGGCGGTTCGGGTTGAGGGCAGGGCGACAAAGTATCTCTACAGTAAGCAACTAGATTTGCGAGGTCATAAGCTCCGAGTGCATTTATGGAAGAATGAAAAGGATTCCTGGGAATATCAATATGGCAACTTTTCCATAAAATGAATCTTAAACTACATCAGACAACATGAAATGTGAATTTTGTGAACATGCCATGGAGGTTACTTCCGAAAACATTTAGAAATGTAATTGAGAACAATCCAAATCCTTTTCATAGGAAGAAAATGCATTATTTTGGTAGATTTCAACAAAGTAGTCCCTATATCCACTCTAATGACCTTTAAATTGGACTCAAGGTCCAAGTTGTCCCAGGGGTCAGATGAACATTGTTTTCAAGTTCGGATCCCACATCCATCACAGTATGACCGTTAAGGGGGCTATAATACTTCTTTTCACCAATGTTACTGTTGTAAAAACTCCACTGGCATTATATTAGGCACATCAAACATCTGTGTACAACCTGAAAGGAGCAATACTCAAGGAACTTATTACTGCGTTTCAAGACAATCTAATGCTTTTTTAGGAGAAGATACATTTTGTAATTTGTGGAAACAAAATTGCCAATAGTTATGCTTTATTGACCTTTTGAACTTACCTTCACAAGGTCAGAAACGTCCTAGAGGTCATGACGCATAGGTTCCATTGGTCAACATCATCAAGATGGATCAATTGGCAGCCAAGAAGAAAATTGTGCAGGGAGCCCATATTCAACATGTGGACACAAGGACGTAGATGGATGGTTGGTGAATGGATTATGGATGGATGGATATAGATAATATACAGACAGACAGACAGACAGACAGACTACAGACAGACAGACAGACAAAGATAGATAGATAGATTTAGATAGATAGATCTATAGATGACTGGCGGATCACATAGTCAAACCAGCATCCGTTTGAGCTAAAAATCCATTTGACGCATCTTGAGCGTATAAGACCATTTTTTCATTCATCACAGAGAGACCCCCAGAGTGCCAGGGAGAGGCCTTCCTGGGCCTTATGCAGATTAAGCAACATCACCGAAATTGGATATAAATTTCTGAAAACTTTCCGCTGCCCATATTGCCCTTCCAATTGCGACCTTAGATGTCTGCTGCAATCGTAGACTTTTGTTTGTTATGAGGAAAGTTTTTGCATTTTTCAGGCCTCTGATTGAAACAATTCAGCCAGGCAATACTCAGCAGAAATTTTTTGTCACTGTTTCGATTTGTTTGCATTCACAAAATTATGGTTTCGAATCCTCCAGTCCTCAGAATTGTTTTGTCCGCCCCGATATCGTGGCCATACATCAATCACATAAACTCCATACTGTGGCCTTCTCCCACTTGTATTCACCACACGTGTAAGATGCAATGATGGAGAGAACGCTATTGTGCCACAAATCTGACAAAGTTATTGTGCATGAGCCTACTGTATTAAGACATGTAATGGAAAAGATTCGAATACCTGACTGCCTCGTCCCGGCCCGTATTTGAAAAACATTGGACATGGATACAGGACAATTATGAAGTTTTGGACTGACTTTGGAATAGCCTAGAAGCCTTCTTACAACACAACTACTTTTCGGCCATTTAAAGAATGATACACTATTACAAGGGAACTTACAGATATACATAACATCCTAGCTGTGGTGGACAATTGATGGTTGTTGAATTGCTTCACTGCTGAAACTTGACCAGTATATCCTGTTTCGTATTCAATCATGGACACTATACTGAGGTACAGTGACTCGAGAGGTGGCGATGTGCTTGAATTAGGGTCTATATATGGATGGGACAAGCGTTGGACGTGTATATAATCAATGTGGACATTTTGGTTCATGTGTATTTTAATAATAATTCACATACAGCACAGAGGACCATTGATTTTATCCAAAATTGGTTTTAAAGCCCAAAAAAGTTCTGTTGCCTAAACATCGATAGTGTGTAATGAACTTTATACATACACATAGGGCAATTGAAGGCATTTGTCCACCCTGGCCCACTTGTGAGCATGTAGATACATATTTGTAACCAACTACATTCTAGGGCACCCAGAGGTATTCACAATGAGATGTCGTCATACAATACAGTGTTATACAATATTTTGGCTTGAAGAAGGAAGACGCAGCAAAAATCAAGTGAGATGGAGAGATGGTGGTGAGGAGGCCTGTTGCTGTCAGCAAACGGTGGAATCCGGCCACCCGCGCATTCGGGGACAACACCGGATAAAACTGGATGAAGAAGAATTTCAATTTAGTATGATCTAACTCACAATGTTATGCTATTTTATGCTCTATGCGCCCACATTTCCACCATATTTTATGAATTTTTATGATTTAATGCACTATCTGGGAGGCCTGCTATCTGTGGTCCACTGTGATTCTGATGGTATACTGCGCGAGTGACCCCATTGGTCATTTAAGGTGACTTCATCTGAAATTTAGTATGTTCAGCCTCGTGTGATTGGTCTAAATACGCTCGCTGCTTCATCACTCATGGGCGTAAAACAACCGTTTCAGCCAGAGGGGGCTTACCATTGTGCCTGTTTGGTGGGTGGAGCCGTATAAATATATTGTGTTCGTCACCGATAAGTGATTGAGCATTAGAGTTGGGCTGAAGTCAGGGTAGGAACAGAGTTCAATTAAGAGATTAAGTTAGGAAACTTCCGTTAGAGAAGACATAAGATTATTATGTTAGGGGACATCTGAAAATTTAATCATTTTTTATTCCTTGCCGAAGCAACAGGAATCTATACAGTCATGCAACCCTGCGTATGTTGTGTGTGTTGTGGTGTGTGTGAGACACCCTTTTCAGCACGATCTCTATGTAAGCAAACCGTTTCAAGTTTTCAAATTAGGTAATGTGGCTTTCACATATGGGGAGATGCCCGCTATTGTTTTGGGTGCCCGTATCAAGTTCATTCAAGGTCACAAGAGGCAAAAGTTCAAAAAGCTTGTCAGCACGATATCTAACGACCGCGAGTATCTATCAAGTTCAAGATTGGTTATGTGGGTAGCATTTATGGGTGAGGATTAACCAAATTTTTTTGGTGTCAGGTCAAGGTCATTCAAGGTCACCATGGAATTGTCAGCTTCTCGCCAAACGCAACATTTGGCTGAATGTCGGAATGAAAAGTTTCGTTCGTCTGGGTGACAATACATCTGGTGACCTCATTTGACCTTTTGACCTCATTTGACCTTTTACCTGGTGATTTTGCCTGCTTTTTGTGTTGGTGGGGAGCGTCTTGTTAAGCAAACAAAAAAGTCAATACACTACCATACTAACGATACTCTTATCACAGCTATCTCAATGAATGTGGAAGGGAAAGCAAGCTAAAAAAATTGTCATATATCTCAGCAACGAAACATTTTAGTGAGGACTGGTCCGTATGGAAAGTTTTGTTCGCCCCGGTGAAATACATCTTTTGACCGACTTTGACCTCATTATGACCTATTGACCTCTTACCTCATTGGGACCTTTTGACCTGTGTTATTTGCATGCTCTTTTGTAATGGCCAAAGCGTCTTGTTAAGACAAACGAAAAGTCAATGACACATACCATACTGACGATACCTTATCACACCGACCTCAAGACTGTGGACGGTCAGACGCTAAAACACTGAATGGGATAAAAATTTGGGCATTTGACCTCTGCTCGTCAGCATGAGTATCTACTGAATGCAGGTAGCTGTCAGTGTCAAATGAATGTGTGGATTGTTACACATGATGACGATTTAATCCCTATTGTCTTTGGTATCAGGTCATGTCATTCCCGTCACATAAGGACAATCCCTTATATCTCTTGCGGATTCATTGTACAGAGTGAGAACAAGCATATATTCAACCACACAAATATTCCCCCCGTGAAGAAGTACAAATTCTTGAAATTTCATTTTATTGTATTCCTGATATGTTTTGAGTATTGGACGAGCACCATATTTTCCCCAATACAGTCAACAAAATTCTTGAATGTCATTTTATCACATGATAGTCCTGATATGTTTAAGTATTGCACTAGCACCAGTGAACCAGCCTATAGTACCATCCCTATTTGGTAGTGGTGTTGCTACGGTTGGGGGTGGCATTTGGTTCCCCCCCCCCTCCCCAGGTTTCATTCATAGGCAGCTTATGACAATTGAAAAATGTATCCCTATTGCGAAGCCTGCACACTGCATTTATTTACAATTTCCTTATTGGCAAGGCAGATACGCCTCTTCTTGCGTAAACTTCCTCTCACTTAGTGCTATATTTTACATTTAATCCCATTGGCATTTTCTCAGGGAAGATACAAAATTGGGAATGGTAACCATGGATATCGATGGTAGGTAGACAACTGCATTTTTTCCATATGTATCTATATTTACTTCAAGGGGGGAATGCCCAAGTTTGTTCATTAACCTGATTGCAAATGGTGATACGATCTTAAATTTCCATTTAACTATTTTTACAGCAGAAGCACAACAGAATGTCCTGCTGAATTCAATAGACCACCTATGTGGCCCAGCCCATTTCCTCTTTCAACCACGGGCCTGCATTGTGTGTGTATACTATAACAAGCCGTCAGTTTGGCTGGTCCAAACATTCCCAAGCCTCAAGGATTTAAATCTCTGCAGTTGTGTGTATGAGTACTGCAATATGAAGAAGTAAACAAACACTAATAAACTTTTGAACTGCCTAGTTCAGACATTCATGTGAACATGGTACCTTGGCACTGCTGGCAATGCTCAGAGGATTGAGAGTGGGTAATCCTATAATTCTCTGTGTTACTCAATCTACACAATAAACTACAATCTGATTGTTTACACTTCCGTATATGTGAATTTATTTGGACAGGCGACTGACACATTGGGTATTATACCTCTGTGATTCATAACAAGCCTAATAGGGGATAACTTTGGTGTGTGCTAGAACCGGTGAGAGGGTAGTGAGTTGGAGAAATATAAAGCAAGAGGTCATGGAAGCTTCTGAAAGTGGGGCAGGGCACAACATTTGTGGCATTTTTTTCTATCGAGTCAAAAAGTGAGGGCATTACCCTGTACCCCCATGCAGAAATGGTCGTTCCTCTCTTCCTCCCCAGTGCCTCTCTATCTGGTGTTGACTGTCACAAGGGATTTCATGATTTGACTATTTGGGAAAAGCGATTGCCGTATAATAACGTTTTTAAACAATTGGCCAAAAGTCATACTGGATCAACATTAACTGACCACACACCAACACAACAACAAAACACCAACAAAATAATATATATAATTATATATATCTATATATATATATATATATAGAGCACTGACGAAGGACTAGTATTGTCCGAAGCTCTGCATCCAAAACATATCAGCTGTTTTATCTCACATTTTTCCTAGCTCAATCGCTATTCGCATCTCTCGAGATCCCAGCCTATCATTTCCGTGCATTGTTGTTTACGTTTTTGCCTCTTTGTCCTATAGATACTAGAAAATACAAAGATCTTGTCTGGTTCTATTTCTATTTGTATATTATCATGCACAGTTATATTTGTTATGGGAAATGCTGCAGGGGTGGGCCATATAGAGATACATTCCCCAAACCCCACCAATGTAGAGGAAAAACAATATGTGATGTAAAGCCTTGTGAAAAGTTTGACCCTCAAAAAGTCATAAGGACATTTGATGAACTGGTAATATTGCTATTGATCCAAGTTTGAACTGTTTAATGCACTGTAATTTGCATGACCCACCCATGTACCCCATACAAGGTGATTCATTGCACTTAGGTGGGTCCAACAAATGACTTACCCCCTCAGTCACATTAGTGAATTCACGACTATGGTAAAGCACCAACAGGTGAGACACCATGCTATGGACACTGAGGTACCTACATGCAACTCACCTTGTCCAGGGTATAGAGGAGGGATGCAATTGAAAATATATAGGCCTTTATGCACTTCCTCTCTTTCTCCACACATATAACCCCCAAAAAAGAGATTTTTTTTCCCTTTGTTGATGAATGGTTGGTCGTCCGATTCAACGAACTGCCACTTCATTCAATCGATCTGCTTGACCACACGTCCTTATGAGTGACGAACTTTTCGCTAAAGTTTATCCTCATCATTTAGGCCTTGCTCCATCAGTCTGCGACTATTTACAGTCGCTTGGGCTTTCCCACACTGAAAAAAAACGTTGGGACTCGCTTGGTTATGACTCCTGACTTTTCCCTTCACTCTTCAATATACCTTACTTACGCAGGTTTTATTTCCGGTTATTTTTCCTTTCACTTCATTGCCCCTCATTTACTTTTTGACCTGTCAAAAGCACAATCACTCAATGCGGTTATTAATAATTGCAGGTGAATCGTTTTGTGTCAAGTTGTGGTTGAGTTTGGCAAACACACATCCTCACGGGTTTTGATATAGCTGAGTAAAGGGAACATGTCGGGAAAAAAGGCAAGGATCACTACGCAGAGGAGTCCCTCATTCTTTGTTCTTATGGAACAACATTATTTTTAATCAAAGAGATATATTTGTTGAATCAAGAATCAATAAACGTTACAAAGTCCACAGACTCCTTTTTTCGTTTTCATCGAGTTCTATTTATATTGGAAGGAACATTATAATTTACAATTATGATATTAATGTTATTTCCCTGCGAACCGTGGCTCCCAGAACCCAGCGAGTTCATCCATATCATGGAAATCCCGATTTCAACCGTAGCCAGAGGGAGAAAAACAACACGACAGCACACCTACACCCCCTCACGCCAGAGTGATCTCACAAAGTTTCATCCATACTTCAAACTGTAATCCTTGTGGCGAGGCGTCATGTTCGGGCATCCTAGGCCTCACCCTTGCTGTTCCGATAGTCACCATCACTACCACCTATCTTTTTTTTTTTTTTTGGGGGGGGGAATATTTCTCCAAGCAAACCATTGGTAAAGAAGAAAAGCAATTCTGCATAAAAAGAGAGGAGTAGAGACGCAAAAATGATAAGTACCACCAACAAGTCCATTACAAGCTGTGGGGAGAGGGGGGTCCCATGTGCATATACCCCCTGGTACCCTCCTCCCCTTGGTTCCCCCTCACCTCCATGTGCTCTCCACATCTGGTCGCATTGGGTAGTGAGTGAGTTCTGGCAAAAGATCAGCAACATGTGTAAATAGTCCATTGTAGTCTGCAGTCACAGCACTAAAGTGAACTTTTTCTCATTTTGTAAAAAGATTCAAGCCTGGGGCAAACAGGGAGACCAAACAGGGACAATTCTGCATTCAGATCTAGGAATGACAACTTGGTTGACATGACTGGGAATATGCACGACCTTCCTCTTGTACTCTAGAAACCACCACATCCACGTTACCACAGTCTCTTTCTCTGTCTCTTCCTTTATCCCCCTATCCCTACTTCCTACCTCAAAGAACACCAATGTCCTTCTGATATGTTTTCCTGCCGATGCCCTTCTACAATGCCCTCCTACTTATGTCCTCCTACATGTCCTTCAACACTAAAATTTTGGGTCCTCCTAAATGTCCTATTAATGTTTTCCAACTACATCATTCTACTAATGTCCTCCTACTGATGTCCTCCTACTGATGTCCTCCTACTGATGTCCTCCTACTGATGTCCTCCTACTGATGTCCTCCTACTGATGTCCTCCTACTGATGTCCTCCTACTGATGTCCTCCTAATAATGTCCTCCTACTGATGTCCTCCTACGGATGTTCCTCTACTATGAATTCTCTAGCATGCTCACTGCATACCACATAACTTGCCACCGAGCTTGCCGATAATCAGTTTCACTCGTGACTTAATTTGGCACAGTGCCCTCCCCTGTGGCACTCAGTGAGAACCTCTTTTTTTTGGTGAGGCCCCTCCACTGTGAGACTCCATTTTCGCTTCTCCACCACACTCGATACCTGAGGGAGTCGGGGTGGGGGAGGGGGAACAAGGCAATTTCCACATCAGGCCACATTTTTGCTTCTCCACTACACTACAATACCTTGGGGGAGGGGAATCTTTAATTATTCACCCGTTCCCCCTTCATCATCAGATACCTAGCAGTTTTCCCCATGAACCAGAGTGGCATCACCACCACCGCGACAAACACGACCATCTCTCGCGTAGAGCAACCAATGTCATCACGAATTGTGGAAGGTGAATAGACAAGCGATCCGCCCCGAGTGTCTGCCACTTGCGCAATCAGTGGGTTTCTTCTACCATTACGATATGGCAGTGTACTCATTACCGCAGAATAGGGTCCTGAGAGCAACTGCTCCAACCCCATGGCACTTTTTTGAAGACCAGTGTTGCAATAATAAAATCCCCAACCCACTGCCACACTCCGCAAATGTCGCGTTTCTCTACGATGGTCATAAAAGCTTTGGACCAGAAGTCTCAAGTGAGAGTCGCAATCAACCAGGACATCATCTTGTTTTCTCCTCCCAGCGTGTTGTCGATATCACCCAAAACAGCGGCATAGATCTGGCAATGACAACACGTCTACGTCATTAAGCAAGGAAGGGTGGATTCTCTCTAGGGCGACTTTTGTCTCATGCTGGCTAAACGATACTTGGTGGGAAAATTGAGATGTAGTTTTTAAAAGCAACTTGAGAAGTTGAAATTTCAACCAACCCATTACCATTAACAGAAATGCAGTGCCTCAATTTTGCAAATGAGACAATTACCTATTTCATGCTGAATCTAATCAGTTTCATTCACCTGGCCATCCTGGTCCCTATACATGCCAACCTACATCATTGAGAGGCTTGTATATTTCTGCATAATCTTGCGAACAGTCTAAACAGGGGAGGGTCAACACATATCATATTAGTCCATTATAAATCATAGCGTAGCATAGCGTGCCTCACACTTGCAAGGAAGGGGGGATTGTACTTGCAGGGAAGGGGGGATTGCTGCAGTTGCTAAATTGAAATTTTACTATATAATTTTTTATCACACAAACCTATTTTAACAAAGCTGGGACGAGTGTATGACCCGAACAGCTTTCCAATAACCAGCTATTTCAATAACACCACAATTACATCATTCAGTTAGGGCCTCCCAAGCCACCACACATCTCCCATTCATGCTATTGAACATTTTATGCACATGAAGGCCTTGCTGTGACCCCAGCTATTTCACTAGCTCCGCACCATTCCACATCTCCTATGCGGCCCCCTCACTTTCCCTGATCCCCCCACCCCTCCCTCTGCGTTCCTGTCAACCATTTTGTAGTGGGAATGTGCAGAGGAAATTTAACCTATAAACCAAATCATATTGAACAAATGTGACCTCAGTTTACTGTACCCTAATTTAGTGTGCTCATGTTGACACGGAACTGTCGCACTTCTAAACTTTCTTTCGTTATATAACATCTGTAATGGCATTCAAGTTTAATCAACCGAATCATCTTGAACCAATTTTTGAATAATGAGGGAATGATTATACAAGCATATCAATACACTTAATGCAGATGATGGATATCTGACAGATATTCGTGCCGGACTCCAATCGAGGCCTAGAGATGCCCCAGGGGTGGCTTGCTAGGCAAATAAATCTAGGTGAATTTTTACCACGGAGGAGAGGAGCAATGATGTGGAGGCTGGTAGACCTGTATCATCTGATATCTGGTGGATAAGGGATTGCTGAGTTCATAACATTTTTTATTGAAACGTTGACTGCCCCTTGAAATGCTCATTCTCATTTAACAACAAAGGAGGGAGTCGAAGGGTGGAGGCAATTATTGTGTAGTTAATTGTTGTGTGGCTATTGTTTTGAAGGCAGCTGAGCAACTATAGGCAGTAGATGCCTAAATACAATGGTCACAAAAAAAAAACCTTCTCCCTAATCATGTTTGGGATTTGTCTCAAAAGATACACATGGTCATTTGAATTGGTAAATTTTTTAACCTCTGCAGAGGACCAGAAACCACACACCAACGTGAAGAGTATGGTGTCTTCCCATTTTTGCGCGCGTGTCTATAAAGTAGCTACAGAGAAACTGTACAGGAACAACGCACACTAACGCATTTGTTCCTCTGGAAGCAAGTTACATGACGCTAACGTTTTTTAGCGTGGCAGGTAAGAAAGCACTGTCGCCCTTGATGCTCTTTGGAATATTCCCATGTGCGGTGTATCGGGTGCCAATGTCATTTTTTATGATCTACTTTGGTTCCAATAAAATGTTGTACACACAATAAATCAAATCGGCTCTATTCCGTAGCTCCTGGCCATGCATTAATGGCATGTCCTGACCTTTATATGGCATGTCCAAACCATTAATGGCAGGTCCTAACCATGAATGGCATGTCCAAACCCTTGATGCATGTCCAGATCATTCAGGCAATGTCCCTGCCATTCCCACTCTTGCCGCGCAACTCGTCACTGAAGTCATCTGGCGGCTAGTTTTACGTGGAATACTTCATTTGTTGTCTTCCCAGGGGAAACACCGCACCTGCATTCGTGACGCCTCCCACTAAGCGCTCTTCTTGCCTCTATTCGGATTCGGTGTTCTTGCATCTATTCGAAAGGTTATTCAAATGTTCTGATTTTAGTCTAATGTACAGCCTATCTTCCTCACTCTTGTGAAGGGATCCTCATGTACGAAAAACTCCTGTCAGTCTCTACCAGTCTTTCCATCCCGTTGGTGTTACAGGTATTTAAAAAAATTATTTGCATGTCTGATTTCAGTCTAATGTACAGCAGCCATCTTCTCATCTTGCTTCTATATGTGAAGATATTTCCAGACTTTATCTCTCCTTCAATTGAAGAATTTGTTTGGAATTGTAGGAAACGGACCCAACTGACATTTATGTTAACTATCACATTTGGGGTCACGATGTGAAACAGGTGGACCAGACGTCGTTAACAATGTACTTAAATAATATTACTTACCCTTGGGCGCAACCTCACTGTAAAAGTGGAGGGGGTCCGATTAGTCTTTGGGGGGGGGGTTTCAGATCAGTAAAGGGCAATGTATGTATGCGTTGTATGGAACCCTAATAAAAGTTGAAGGGGGATCACAAACTCCTTCCCTAACCACCAACGCCCGATAATAGCCCCCTCGGCACGTACCATCCTTATCATCTCTTACCATGATTCTGTCCGAGTCGATGATGGGTTGAGCCGATGGCGATGGTAAGGGGACCGTGCAGTCGCCTGAATTTTTCCTGAGCGTTGCTTGATGACTGAGCGTATTCTGTCAGAGGTAGACATATTGCCAGGTTGACAAACCACAAAATCAATTATTGACAGGGGACAACCAAAAATCAATTTTGACAGGTGACAAACCACAAAATCATTATTGACAGTGACAACCACAAATATATTTGACAGGTAAGAACACAGAATGATATTTACAGGTGGACAAACCACAGAATCATC
The DNA here is from genome assembly GCA_026419785.1 of Sclerodactyla briareus. Classification (NCBI taxonomy): domain Eukaryota; kingdom Metazoa; phylum Echinodermata; class Holothuroidea; order Dendrochirotida; family Sclerodactylidae; genus Sclerodactyla; species Sclerodactyla briareus. The sequence goes on along the minus strand of JAODTK010003366.1, from coordinate 64,563 downwards.
GCAGGTGACAAACCACACAGTCAATCTTTGACATTAACAACCACAATAACATATTGAACTAGGGACAAACCACATTTCAATAATTGAAGCTGCCAAACCACAAAATCAATAATTGATAGATGGGACAAACCACAAAATCTAATGACAGATGACACCACAAAATCAAATTTGACCGGTGACAAAACACAGAATGATATTGACAGCTAGGTGACAAACCACGAACAATTGACAGGTGACCAAACCATTGCCACCCAAAGTCATAGTTGACAGGTAACAACCCCCCAATATCAGTTCCAGTAATTGACAGGTGACAAACCACAAGTTAATAATTTGACGATGACAAACCACAAAATCAATAATTGACAGTCCAAACCACCAGTGAGTATTGACAGGTGAACAAACAACAAAGTCAATCAGGGTCGGAAATGGCGGGGGCGGTCGCGACGGCGCGATTCGCCTCAACTTCCCACAATCGCCCTCTGAAAAAATATACGCGGACGTAAATAAAAAAACAGTTATGTAAAATCGCCCTTCAGATGCTGAAAGGGTCTCTGAACTACACTAAATGGTCATCAAAAATGTTAAATTATGAACCTATTTGACTGAATTGCTTTGTTCACATTGATTATGAAATCCCTCTGAAAAGTCTGAGAAAATTCGTGTCAAATCCGCATATCCGATAATATCAATCCATGTCAGCAAAACTACAGTACCATTTTCCGCAAAATTTTGTATATTTCGTCTTCGTTGAATGAAAGATGTGACTTTCCCTCACGATATCGTAAACACACACGGCAAGGCAATGTACCGCATCGTCTCCGTAGCAGTCCCGCGTCGAAGTAAAATCTTTTGCAAGAATAACCCCGCGTCGGCTACTGCATGCTATTTCGTCATGACTGTGGAATGTACGTGACACGTGCAGTGTCTTGTGTGGCAAAATATTCGTGATATTCGACTGTGGTAATATATACTAAATAACGATAGCCCCCTCTATTTTTAGGACGGCTTCTCCTATCTTCGCTTTAGCAGGCTAGGGTTAGCGTGATATTGTTTCTGACACGCGAGCGCTTCGTACGTAATGCAGTACCCACTGTCTCAGAATATATAACATGGAAATATCGGAGCAAGTATGAATATCGTTTATCTATCGTTCGTTACATACTCCGTCATCATTGTAGTAGAATAGGGTGGGCCTATTTCCCATAATTTTCGGTCCGTTGTAGCTATTCACATTGGGGGGAAACGGGAAGAACACCACATAAAAAAACAATACACACATACAGTGAGTAACATCAAGAATTAAATCAAGAGCGCATGCATCTTCAAATTTGAAAACAGAGCCCCGTGTTGGCAAAAGAGCCCCAAGCCCTCTTCCACAGGCTTTTTTTTGGAGGACAAAAATTGAAAAGAAGCCCCCGTAGGCAAAAATTAATTTCCTCCTACCCTGATTCAATATTGACAGGTGACCAATCACCAAATCAATGATTACCGGTGATAAACCACAAAATATGAGACTGATTAAAACTATCAGAGGACTGGTCTGAACAAAGCCTTCAAAACGTGATCCCTTCATATCAACTTATATCGAAATTGCCCCGGTGTAGTCTGATTATTGGAGTTGAAAACTGTTGTTCGATTGTGTCGATGTGAGCTGTAAATCCTTGTTGAAACGAACAGCCGAGCGGTGAACAAATCAAATTTCTGTGGAGAGGGGCAATAGTTTCCTGGCAAGATATCAATGATTTCCTGGCAACATCAGAAAGTCACCCTTTGAAATGCAATATTTTCCTCCATGTTGCAGCTCGCAAAATTTTCTTTCCTCTTCCGGGAAGGAACTCTAATGCAAAATTACCTTGCATATTGCCCACGTCTCATTTATTATGGCTGACCTCATGATAAAGTCAAACTGATAGATTGATTACATGTAAATATGACTGGAATGACAAAATATGAATTTTGGTCTTTATTGTTCATTATAATTGGAGCCAAGGCCCGGGATGGAATTTCATCTGATCAGAGTGGCCGATGATGATAAGTGCCGCATTGACTATCTCAAATTTGCCGAAAGAAAAGGCTCAATAACTGCTCAATTAGTGAATACCTCATTTTGGTCTTCCTATTACCAAGGTGCATAAATGCAGATTCATTGTGTAGAGACTATGGACAAGCCTTTGCATTTTTCCTTCTGTGATTGCATAGACCTCCCTCCAAGTACCGTATAATCTGTAAATAAACGCCCCTGGGGGGCGTTCCATTTTCAAGAGGGGGTCACTTTTTGAGTGTAATTTTCTCAGGCAAAATTTAATTTTTGTGTAAGGCTTCCAACATTCCCTATACTACAGTGTGTTTAGGCTAACTTCCCAGATACAATACATTTGTGTACAGTCTGTTCAAGAAATAATTTTCATTGTTACTCTTGGCGTGAAATAAGCTTCCTAACCTTCATTGGATGGTCCCCCTAAGAACGGGGTGTGGGAGACATCATTCCGATTATACGGTATATGAAATAATAAAAAAAAGGCAACATGCCTGGATCTCCCGAAATTAAGAGCGAGGGTTTCCACTTTAAATTCATTAATACTAGATTGTGGTGTAGGTTTATCCATTCCTTACTCTATAATAGTACATCACACATAATCAGTCACAACCAAACCGCCCAAACTTTTGCGCACTGCTGTTCCTGCGTTGACTGATTCCAGTGCAGCGGACTCTGCAGCACGGCAAAAGTAAAATCTTTCCAGCCCCAATTTCGCTGCAAGGCGCGACGTGGTGACCAGTGCCAATAATGAATAAGCAACTGGTGTTGTGCATGTGTCCTGTTTGAAGTATTTTGAAGCACAAAACAGCAGACAAAACGCACCCTGGAATAGTAACCTGACATGTGGAACCAACATCTTAAGAATGAGATTTCCTCCTTCATTACTCCTGCATTACTAGTGATTCTCTACTCCTGTCCTATAGCGCACACACTTCTTGCTGAATAAAACAGGTCATTCAACAAAGTACCACTTTTCTTACAATAAGATACATAAGACCATCAAGGAGATTATCAATCTGCCTTGTCTAACACAACCAACCTCACTGCAGACAAATGATTCAGAAGTCTGGACTTTGCTGACTGAGCTCTCTGAGTCCCAGCCCTCTGATAAGCATGTCGTGCTGAATCCCGGGATAACCATGCTCGATCATATTGGGGCAAACCCTTGGCTAATTGACATAATACCTGACATCGACATTGGCGGTGGCCTCGTCGACCAGGAGTAACCTGTTCCTCTGAAGCATGGCCCGGGCCAGGCAGAGCAGCGGCCCCTCTGGCCCACTCGAAGTGGCTCCGCACTCCCATCCCACAATCTCCAGCTTCTCTGGGTATTCCTCGATGGTAGATTGTCGCTGCACCTGCAGAAGGGGAATAGGGGAGTGATGTGGTGGGTGGGTACGTAAAACAACGGCAGGCTTGATCAACCGGTTAGATCGTGGGGAATGGAAACTTCCAAACCCCATTTCAATATGACGTTCCTAAGTGGAGTTATAATCGGCCTTCAAAGTTCGGTCCACTATGCAGAGAAAATAGGGACAATCCCATTCCCTGTTTTTGGCCCCTAATTGACTGTGTAGGGCCTCCTCAATGCCTAGACAAATTTGGGGTAAAAAACCCGATTGACAAATACCCACAACATACACATGAAACAATAGTGTGGCAGTAGATCGATGGAGGGAAATACTCTTATGTCCATTTCATATTTACCCATTAGAATGTTTTCAAGGCTGGTACAGCTTTTAAATCCTTGAGTCTCACTTGCATACCTGTATGACCAATGCTCAAACTTTTTCCTTTTTTGGGTGGGGGGGAGCTTTATTTTGCTCTTAGAGATCATATTTTTCCTGATTTATTTCTTTAACCCCTTTTTATGTATTAAACGGCAACTGCAGGCGTTGATAGCCACAGAAGTTATATTGTGGAGAATGGAAAACTGTATCTATAGGTTTCAAAAACCCATTTAATACATTGTTTCCTAACTGGAAGTTATTGGCCTCCCGCAAGTTCGGGCCAGTGCAGATAATTGGGGGAGAATCCCAACTGCGCAATAACGTATGACATCAAACATGGAAAACATGTCAAGTATTGATTGTTTCGTCTGTGAATATGTCAACCATTTAGCAGAAAGTTCTGTTGTCCTTCTCTCACCAAAGTAACCATCAACGATACCAACCCACTATTGAGCAATCCCCCATAGACTAAATGCTTTTCGAAGGTGAAATTAAGTTGAAATAATAGAAAACAAAGAATGTTTGCAGGGTTGTTGCATGATGACATCATTTATTGTTGCATGATGGGGTGCATTTCGATCCTGCACAATTATACACAGGCTTCACATTACACAAACATCAAATGAATATAACTCCATAACGGAAATTTGTATGAACTTCCGGTTGGGACTGACGCATCAGTTTCATCCAGCTATTAAAATAAGCCAATGTGTGAATCATCCTGCAGAGTTGCCCTCAGAGGGGATATTTGTTCATGGGGTTACTTTGGAGCCTGCTGATCACTGCACATAGCACATAGTTACCTCTTTGAGAACCTTCCATGATCATCGTCTGCATGTTCCGAGAACGGGTCGAGATTTTCTTTCTCAGAGTCCCACTGAATAGTGTAGGGTCCTATAATGGGAGGCAAAGGGAGAATGCAGTGGTCATGATAAAATTGTTCTGACCATTTGAACCCTAGATGACCCTAGAGAAGATGGACTACCCTCATTACCCTTCTGACAGATTGAGCGAGAGCTATGGAACTATCAACATTACTACAGTATTATGACAGCTGCAGTAATCACGAACAGCAGGTCATTAAAGGTCAACGCGGATGGATACAACATAGGTTTGATCGTGGAGAATGGAAAACTGTATCTATGGGTAATTGTAATTGACCCCCCTTTTTCTACCTATCATGGGGTGCAATCTAGTGTCGTGTAAAAAAATAACACCCTTTTTTTTTTAATACTAGGGGGATTCTGAAAACGACCCCTTTTTTTACGGTTTCTAGGACAGTCGATGCGGAGACCATAGAACTTTGGACGCGACCACTCACTGCTATGTGGTGGCCGGTGATTTGCACTGGAACCCTAAGGATTCCAATGCATAATCACCAGACGCACTACAACCACATTGGCTCAACGCTAGCTTAAATTATTCTACTGTCGTGAGCAATTGGACATTGCAGGCACTGGCTTAAGTGTTGTGATTGGATTTCCTTCCATTTGGTCAATCTGCTGCCTGAAGTGTAATTGAAGGGTGTCTGGCCACACCACTGAAACAAGCTTGGACATGTAATCCTCCCACCTTATACGAGGAAAAAATGCCCCCCTGGGCAAACTCTTGAGTGGTAGAGTGGAGAGAGAATCGCATGGCCACTATGACAAAGAGCAAATGGCGCAGTATAAATGTTGTAAGGTTTTGACCTACTTTCACAGTATCTCTGACCATTTGCAAGAGAAATTAGGCACTGAGTTAGCAAAAAATTTCTCACCAAGTTGGGTGTGTTGGTACATGTCACAAACTATCGGGCACAGTTAATGGCAAGAACAATATCAACTTTAAGGGTGCCATTTAAAAATAAAAAAAATCTGAAAATTCTACATGGATGAAGATTGAGGCTCTTACAACCGTCCCCCGCCCCCCCCTGTCTCACATTATTTTTCAACAACCATGCCAAAGCAAGCATTAGAATGAACTTTTTCATTCATGCGCAGTTTCAATTTTTTCCATGGGCATAGATGGTATTTCTATTTTTCCTCATCCTCTCCGCCACAAAATCTTTTGTGGACAACTAATTTGGGACACTGGACTACCCAAGCTCTGATTCAACGAGCATAGCTGGCTGTATTTTCTGAGCACTATTGAATTTTTGGGGAGCGCGACCCACTGCCCAATACCCAATTCCCCTATCTAATGACATTATTGAACATATAAGGACTGTGTTTAAGGCAAATATAGAGAATGTCACCGTGTGTGGTGTTCTTACGGCAACTACTTTATCAGGCTGAATACCCGCTTTATATTCTTTGGCATCCTGAAAAACACAAATTTAGACACTTTGATCCTTAATTCTATGATTGCACATACATTGCCTCCAGTTTGGTAAATGAGCTTGCATTCAACAACCACCCACAATTTTGAGAGCAGCAGCAACCCCCACATAAAGAATGTGTTTTTCCTCCCTATTCATGACATGTGTACTGCTGTCAAAGGTGGAATGAGGTGGCAGAGAGACCTGTGTGAGAGGAGAGTATTTAATCAATTCAGTCACAAGGCAATCAAGCTTGTTCATGTTCAGTTAAAGACAACTGCAAGATGATTTAAACAGGGCTCGTTATAGCTGGATGAAAACTGAATGGGTTCCGTCTGAACCGGAAGTTCATCATAGGACTTTTCCGTGAGTTTTGTGAAGCATGTTTATTGTGCACGCTCGAAAATGCTCCCATCATGCAATAGTAATTGATGTCATACTTGAAAAACCCTGCAAACATTATTTGATTTCTCTGTAATTCAAACATTAATTTAACTTGAAAACATTTATTATTGGGCAGGAGGATTGAGTTGTAGGGGTGGCGTTGGGTTGGTAGATGTGATGGTTACGATGGTGAGGAGAAGAACAACAGAACTTCTGCTAAATGTTGACTTATTCAACAAAATGAACAATGAATACATAACATTAATTTACTGTGTTGTCCATGTGTGACGTCATGCGTTATTGCGCAATTGCGATTCTCCGCCCCAATTTCTCGGCGAATGGCCCAATCTTTGAAGCCAATAACTCCACATAGGAACACAATATTGAAATGGGGTTTAGATCTATAGATACAGTTTTTCTATCTCCACAATATAACCTCTGTTGTATTCAATCCTGCAGTTGTCCTTCAATGAGATGATGATGCTATCGTGTCAAAGGTCACAGGGGTACACTGGCTGCTCGATGTTGTATATACAGTGTGCAGAACAATCTTTTGAAACTTCCCTGAGGAAAAACTACACATCCCACCAGCATGTAACTTTACAGATTCGCCCCCATGCTTTTCAACAATTACATCCAAAAAGTTGGGATGAATGGGTTCTGTTCTCAGAGAGTGCATGGTGACAGCCTAAAAATAGGCCGTATACTAGAGCTATGGGGGATCTCATTTACCCCAAGCTGATTTTTTTATGGTATATTTGCCCAGCAGAGGATCGAACCTATTCAAGGCCCGCAAGGATGCAGACCTTGATACTTCACCTATTGTCAGCTACGATTCCCTCACCAGGTACAAACACGGAATGAGGCTTTACCTCTTTCGCGATACCTCAATGTGGGGGGGGGTAATCACACACAGACGGGAACTTGCAAACTGCCTACTCTCATTTGTCCCTGTTGCAATCCCTTGTGCTGAGCATCCAGCGAGAAGGCAATAGGTACCATTTTGTCTTCGGTGTGACCCAAGGAATCTCAACCCCGGTATACCGGGTGGTACTAGGTCCCATTGTTTGTTTTTGGTATGACCCGATCGGGAATCAAACCCCGGTCTACCGGGTGGATCCAAGGCCCACCCTCTACCAACTGTGCCCCATGCAGTGGAGGCCGACGCTCTGCCAACTGTGCCAGCCACTTGGTTTAGTAGTGAGCATGCGCATTTACAACCGTGGAAAGGCTCATTAGAGATAATTGACCACAATCGGTTCCTATATACGAACAGGCGTGGTCGATAGCTGAAGGAACTCTGGCGCCTCGGTCATGTAATAGGTACTTTACTAAGCCGAGGGTGACGCGCAGAAAAAAATGCACAGACATTGGGGCCCCCATGCCCCTGAGCTATAATGTCAATCAGGCTCTCAACAAGACAGGGGAACATTAGTGGCATTTATCTGGGGGCATTCACAAAGCCGCAATCCTATCTAGGTCTCCGGGCATGACTAATTTGATAACGATGGTGAAGCCACCTCCATTATTGGATATCGATTCAGGCGGTGCAAGGAAGTAGGAGACACCTGATGATCGATTCAATAGGCTAGTGTTAAATTGGGGGGTGATTTAGTTAAGAGTGGTTGGTCTATGAGAATCACATACACGGAAAGGACTTTCGCCCCACCTACAAGCCTTCCTGATACCACAAATGAACAACACGGCACAAAATCTATCTATAATTGACTGAAAAATTCCTGGAGATAATAACAATAACAGAGTGTTTCCACTTTGTCGACATGCTCTCGGCGGAGTGCAGGAATAACCACGAACCTTGACAATCGAGGAAATTGCTCTTAGATGATTTCTAAGAGTGAGGCTAGGATTCCATAGATGTGTATGTGGGTGACGTGAGCTGAGATGGGGCCAGTGTCTGAAATGATTGTACTATTCAGTTGGGAAGATAGATATTGTTCCACACAGGCCAGAAAATTTCTAAATGCAAGCAAACAACCCACTGCATAGGCACAAAGAAGCACATGTCTAGTGCGTATATGATGCGAATCACTGACAAAAATAATCTTTGGAATACCTTCCTACAAAGAGCCAATCAACGACGAAGCTGCACTTCTATAATTGTCTTTCTGCATGAACTCATAGTGTGTTCTCGTCTGAAACAAACGTTGGTTTTCGAAAAATATGTGATTTTCACATCAATCCTGGACACGTATACCCAAAAATAGTTATTGCTGTGCAGGTGCAGCAGGGTTGAGCTAGTGCCTCACAGGTCCCCAATTATCACCTGGGTGGAGGAACACCTTCCTCACCTTAGGAGCAGCTTATTCAGCCATTCTGCGATTCCAAATAGGGCAACATTAAAACAATCTGAGATATTGTCATGGCACGGCAATTGGAGAACACAGGGAAGAGTCGACCAAGCCAGATGAATAAATTACCATATCATTCTTCAGCTCTGGTAGTCTCTCTTCAGATGGAGTTATATATCTCAGTTCCCCAGCATATGCTCTACTGAAGGCGCCACAACCTTTCGACAATTGTGAGGATTTTAACTAGGGCTGTGCTCAACCAAAATTAATCGATTATTAGTTGCACAATGATTAAACAATTAAAAATATCAAGTTCCGATCAATCAGGAGCAATGAAATAAGCAATGTATTCGCACTTTTTCTTCCTGTTCCGATGAATAAATTACCATATCATTCTTCAGCTCTGGTAGTCTCTCTTCAGATGGAGTTATATATCTCAGTTCCCCAGCATATGCTCTACTGGAGGCGCCACAACCTTTCAACAATTGTGAGGATTTTAACTAGGGCTTGTGCTCAACCAAAATTAATCGATTATTAGTTGCACAATGATTAAACAATTAAAAATATCAAGTTCCGATTAATCAGGAGCAATAAAATAAGCAATGTTTTTGCATTTTTTCTTCCTGTTCTGAGCAGTGTTCAGACTCTAGACCACCCGCTTAATATTTGTAACAGAGAAAGGTTAGCCATTCAGCTCTATTTATGTGATCGAAACATGTAATGTGCAGGAGAATTACTGATTCAGCCCTGATTCTCCCTGTAATACATACAATCACTTACCCGAACAAATACGAAAGTGTTCCATTAATCAATTAATAATTGTTTTTGAAATTGATTAATCAATTAATGGATTAATCGTGAGGGCACATGCAGCCCTAATTTTTTACTTTATCACAGCTGAGAGAGCTCATGGCGGACATCCACTCCAGACAGGAGTCAATGCATGGGCAACAAAAGTAATGGAGTAGCCAGAATTTCAAAGTACAGAAGAGCAGCATGAACTGAATAAACTTTTGGTTACCCCTTTTCCCACCCAAGAATTTTTTTTCTTCTCAATCCTACAAGTTTTGCCTACACTTTCAAACAGGAGTCGCTCTCAGGATTCTTCTGAGGAGATAAGAGATTCACTGTTGCATGCCCACGCTTCCACCACATACAAGCCAAGCTGGGGAATTACTGATAGGGTTGGACACTCACCTGCGGTATGAACGAGATGTTCTTCCGCACATCGTGGAGGCCAAGTTCAGATAGATGGACGCCATCGATCATTATCGTCCCTGTGGGTTCGACCAGCCTCATGAGGGCCACGGTCAGAGAACTCTTGCCGGCTCCGGTCCGTCCAACAACCCCAATCTAGAGAATAGAATTGAAACGTTGCATGACACAAGGAGATGGGTTTATAGCCAGTGGGTAGACCTCTGGACTATAGATTGGAATGCTAAAAGACCAGTCAGTGTTTTTTTTTGTGCCCCTGAGTAATGCACATCCCCATTGTCCGAACACTATGCAGGCAATAACAACAATAATAAACTCTGGGATTGTCAGAGAAAATGCATGGTTCCAAAGATTGGGGCAATATATGGAACACATTGGCCAAGCAATATGCAGTCATTAATAATCTCCAAAACAAGATGGGTTTGGGAATCTGTGAATTTATGGATACTCACCCCACATGGACTATGCACCCAACCCAACGATGACATCATGCTTCCGGCAATTAAATAATTCGGGTTGGGCACCCCATCGCCCCTCTCATATAGTTGTCTATATGTCCAGTTTCTGGCTCTGGGTATTTTGCCGAAAATGTTCCTTCAAAGCGTTTTCTCAAGTTTTCCCAATCTACCTATTCTACCTTCCGCTGGGTTTCGCCAGCCTTTTCGAGACCTCTTGGTTGAGTATCCCTTGCCTTGCCTGAGTTTTGAAAGGTTCTCATTCTCTCTCTGCTGCGGTTACCTGCGCTGGCGCGTCGGCGATAGCCCAGCTTGAATAAATGAAATAGATTCTCTGGGATTGTCAGGAGGCATGCCTAGTTCCCATGATTAAGGGAATATCCATACCAAAAACTGGCTCAACACCACGCAGACAAGAATAATCTCAAGAGTTGTCAAAGTGTGCTTAGTTTCCATGATTTGGGGTAACATCTATAACACATAAGCCCATTTCATGCAGTCAATAATATTCTCTAGAAATGTGAGTGAGCCTGCCAGTGGCTCCCATTTCGGGTAACATCTATGACACATTGGTACCAAAATTCAGAGATGTAGCACTATTAGAGAAATTGAAGAGTTCCAATTTTGTAAAAACAGGAAATTGGAATTTGATCAGTTCACAAAATGCACACAAACTACATAGCAGAATGTACCAAAAGAAAATGGAAAACTCATATGTGAATACCAGACGCGACCTACCATATGCGATCATTGATCGAGGGCAATCAAATACAGAAAAGTCTTAGCATCTCAGTGAAGAAAACTGCATATCTAGGACCTACCTTCTCTTGTGGGGCTATTTTCATGGATACACCCTTCAGCACCAGTGGCCCATCTTCCGTGTACTGTAGGTCAACGTCAGTAAACTCATGGCGCCCTCTGCGGGCCAGTCAGGGGGAGGGTTCTGCTTCGACTCGAGGGGTGCTTCCGAGTCCAGCTCAGTGTACTCTATAACCCTCTCAGTTGAGGTCATCTGGAGGTCGGAAGAGGCGGGCACAGTGGATATTCTCTGGTTACACACATTAACTGACATATAGACACATACATGGTAATGTTGGGCCAACAAAACACATCCATCTCTTCAGTCCTCTCTTACAGTATAGCAAAGCACATAAAGAATGTGATCACACACACACTTATACTGGTACTTCTTTTGTATCCAAGAAGTATATTCAAGCCAACTTCATCCCACATGGCTGTGGAACCATTTTAACACTCCTTCAAACTGCATGCCTACAATATTCGTTTGCAACTTTTCTTTGTAGGTGGATTTGCTGGCAAAATACAGACACGGTAAGATATGTCTGAAACAGGAAAAACAATTCCCCAGTGATACATGTGCAGAGTATAGTTACTAGTCAATCATATCTATGTAGTGAGGGATTGGGGGAATAGGCATCATTGTATACATTGCTGGAATGTTCAGTCCATGGCTATCTGTATTCACAGCAAATGTGTTACTATATGTATGGTTACTTTTATCCCCCCCCCCCCCCCCCCTTTGTTGGTGTCTTTCCTTGTGTCATCCAGTGTACAAAGATTTTTCTTTTTTTTTAATGGAACAAACTTAAGTCAATCAGTCAGAGTACCTACCTTGGATAATTTCTAATGCAGAGGAATCACTGCTATCACCACCCACACCCAGCTTCCCTAGAAACGCCTTTAGTGCAAGGGGTTCCCAACCATGATACGTCTACCACGAGTGGTACATTTATGGTGGTATGCGGGGTGGTACACCGTGTGCTCCAAATGATGCTAAATTGCACCAGATTGCATACGAGGGTATTTATTTATTCAGAAAATGACAAAGGGGAGGGAACCCCCCTCACATGGACCCCTCCTCCAGAACAGCGATCACTAGAGGCCAGCCCCCCCCCACCTTTTTCAATAATCTTGGAACAAGGTCACGTTGTACAGTGCATGGTACTCAGTGGCACTAGAAACTGAAATGGTAACCCTAGTTGGAAAAGGTTGGGTACCCCTGCTTAATTGGAAAGTGGCACATGAAGACCCACCCAAAATAATGCAGTCGAAGCAAAGTATTAATTAACGAGCTAACACCTTGATGAAGTCAAGTGAAATGGACTTACGGTAGTAGCTAGTTTAAAATGCAAAGTGGCACATGAAGACCCACCCATAATATAGAATCCAAACAAAGTATTAATTAACAAGCCAACGCCTTGATGCAACCAGGTAAAACTGACTTCGGTAGCTATTTATTATATGCAAACACAGGAATAAATACACGATGTGCTATCTTTTGGTGGCCCCTACTGATTTAACTCACCAGGTTCTCTATCTCTGTGCTTTGCCTGACCCCCCACTGAAATGACCCCACCAGCCCCAGGGCATAGGTGAGGGAGAGACCGACTTGAGCAGCATCGAGTCAAACACTGAGAACAAATCAGAACAGTTACAAATATAACATTTCGATATATTGTTTGCGAATTTATATAGCACAACTTACACTGGGTTGTATCGGGGGCGCGCCACAATTAACTCGTGGTCATTGGTACAACCTGTTGGTCCCACACAAAGGTGGGTGTATGCTGCACCGAAGGGCGCTTTAACCAGGTTGTACCTCACAAAGACCCAATCAGCAAAGAGGTCGAGTGAGGCAATCGGGATGAAGCACCTTGCTCAAGGGTATGAACTCTGGGTTATAAGCTCAACACTCCAGCCAATTACAGGGTTCCCAGCATTCGCAGAAAACAAAATTCCCTGATTTTCCATGATGAAATTCCAAGATGAAAACGTTTACTTATTTCCAGTTGGGACAGCTCTGGGAAGCCACCTCAGCCAATCAGTTCTCCCATGTCTGTCTTTGGCCAATCAAATTTCGTGATTTTGCCAGGATTTGAGGTATTTGGACTTTTTTCCAGGATTTAAAGCATCTTTTCCAAATTCCATTACTTTTCCAGGTTTTTCAGGTGAAGCTGGGAACCCTGCAATAAGGCCAACTACACCCTCAAATATTCAGGCATCTAGGGGCGGATGCATGGGCAATCTGCAATCTGCTGTACAGCAGTGGTATTTAGGTGGTTCCTGATGTGTTTCTTGATGGGATATTTGATGTAAGTGCTGTCAATCGGCGGTAAGCAGTCACTTAACTTGAATATTCCGCTCCTTCAGGTTCCAAATGGTTGATTCCGGAGTCCACTGATCTTCCTTTCAGAGGGAATATGTAAAATGGCGGTCTGGGAGCACGTTGGGATTGGTTACACCCCCTCCTCAATATCACCTGAGCACTAGTCGAGAAGAGGAGAGGAGTTATCGCGGATGCTCATCCATGATCAAAACAGTCAGGGTTCCTTGATGGGCCTTACTTAGCCTCCTGAACCCATGGAATGGGGACAAATCAAGTTATTTTTCACTTGTCTGACAAACTAGAGTATATCGCAGAGACACAGATCTGTCTGTGCAGTCATACATTAACTGTCAGATCAAAGACAAGGTTTCCACAAGTTTTAAAAAAATTGAGCCAGAATTGCCAAATTTGGAATGTGTTTTTTTTTTTGCACATCATCTTTTGCCTGTGCCAGTAAAGGTTGCAGAACCATTTGTACTTCAATATTACACATCATAGATGGAGGTATGGATAGTCTAATAATAATATAATATTAGAGATATTATAGATCAGAATTGGTAACTTTGTAGAATGGGTCCCAGTGGTGAAACATATACACTTGTTTCAGCCGGCCGTCTTTTTCAGAAATTCGCGGACAGATCACCATTTTCTCCCAGAATAGAAATGATTTGAGTGCTGTAATTTTGACTGGAATTATTCTTGTAGATGAGGTATCGAACGATGGCATTCATTTTCAATATAGTTCATGCTGATTTTCTTGAATATTTCAAAGGCTGAATGGAACATTAATAATATATACGACTACATGGCGCAACATATATACATTAAGAATTTGACTGACCACACAGGCATCAACTTTCAAACCTGGGTATACCACAGACGATTGTAACAAATATCAAACTCGGAAGCTCAAATTTGAATCCCATCCAAGTTCTGGCCGAAAAATGGACTGCAAAGTTCACATACTCTGCATGGTGAACCCAAATATCGGCCAGCCGAGATGCCTCGTACTGTAGCCCAGAGCAGACTCACAGGTGAGGCGAACTATCTGCACGGACGAGAGCTAATAGGTTCACTAATTAGCAGGTTGATTGACTGATCTGATGTTTCAGCCTTCGGGGAATTCCTGAGCATTTGGCGGAGAGAATGAGGGGAAACAGGATTGATTTTCACACCTGAGGGGGACGTTTTAGCGGCACACAGTCGAGTGAGCAGGAAGGACATGGTTCATGAACTGACTCGTAATTCTATCCCCATTTCAGGGAAACTAAGGCTCTGTCGTCACCGTCTCCGCGCCGGCACTTCCGCCAGAAGATTCTTGCGTTACTGTAAAAACGTTTCAATCCAACTTTCGTCAATATCAGGCATGCTGACCAAAATTTTGTTCCTAAATGCTACAACAACTTGGTGGAAGTTGGGCGAGGAGGAGGGGTTCATAGAAATTTGAAGCAAAATATTGTGGACGAGTAACGATATGAAAAAAGGTCTTCAAGTTGTAGGTGGGGAGGCGGGGGAGGGGGGAGCTATATGACTTCCCTCAACCCAACCTAACCCAACTTGTGAGGATTCTTTATTTATTGTTTTGTTTTTCGAAAAATGGTGAAATTTGACCGCTAGATGACCTTGACCTCGAATTCCTGAACACCCCCCCGTATGCACCATTGGTCAACGATAATACTGACCAACTATCATGATCATCCAATTTAATCTGTTTGAGAAGAAGCATTTTGATTGTTTAACCCCCAACATGAAAACTCATGAAAATCTGATTTGAACTTTAGGAGAAGCATTTTGCAGTTTTTTGCAAAATGGTTTAAATTGACCCCTAGATGACCTCTGACCTCGACCCCATGGACACACCTGGATGCCCCTTCACTCAGTGACCATTGTGACCAAGTTTTGTCATGACCCACCAGACACTATAGGAGTAGCAATTAGAATCGATTGCGAGCAGACTAATAGGTGAAAAGTTAGATAGATAGACATGCAGCATCACAATAGCCCACCCAGTCACATAGCTGTGGTGAGCTAAAAAAACAAAACAACAACAAATGGAAGCAACTGATTCAGATTCAGGAGGGTGCTAATGTTCTAGGCACACTTTAAGCAGTAACGCTTCAAGCGATAAGTTTGTTCATACTTTTCTCCAGTATAATATACACTGGCATATTACAACTCTGTAGTAAAACTGAAATATGCATGAACTCACAGTCCTTGGACATGACCGCCAAGAAGGTGACCAGAATCAGGAATATAGCAGTTATCCAATCTAGCATAATCCCAAACCACCTGACGACAGCGAGGAATGCGAACCAGGCCTCGGAATGTTTGTCCTGGTAGGCGTCGAACCTGTCAATGAACCGCTTCTGGGCTTGGAACGCCCGAACGGTGGTGAGCCCCTGGAGAGTCGTGGAGAGGTGAGAGAAGATGGGACTACGACCTGTGAGGGAAAGTAATTTAAAGGACAACTGCAGGATGATTTATACAGATGCTAATTTAATGGCTGGATAAAAACTGAATGCGTCAGTCCAAACTGGAAGTTCATAGGATTTTCCGTTACTGAGTTATAGTCATTTGACGTTCTTGTATTGTGAAGCATGTGTATTGTGCAAGATCGAAATGCTCCCATCATGCAATAATATTTGATGTCATACTTGCACAACCCTGCAAACATTCTTTGTTTTCTTTTGGAGTTCAACATTAATTTCACTTCTAAAAGCATTTAGTCTACGGGAGAGGATTGCTGTAGGTGGGTTGACAGGTGTTGATGGTTACTTTGGTGAGAGGAAGACAACAGAAATTCTGCTGAATGTTGACTTATTCAACAAATGAAACAATCAAATACATAACATAATTTCCTGTGTTGTCCATGTGTGACATCATGCGTTATTTTGCAATTGGGATTCTCCCCCATTTCTCTGCTTAATGGCCCAAAACTTTGAAGGCCAATAACTTCACATAGGAACATCATATTGAAATGAGGTTTGGACCTACATATAGAGTTTTCCATTCACCACAAAATAACCACTGGCATTCCCAAGCCTGCAGTTGCCCTTTAAGGACAAAATCTACAAAACAGTACGGGTTTGTGAATCCGTGAACACGAATACTTACCCCTTATCGACCATGCACCCCCTCAATATGCTACCGAGTGTCTGTCATCTTTACATAGTTACCGGGTTGGCAACCCCAACGCCCTTCTCTTTTTTCCAGGTCTCCAAAACGGTAACAATTAACTTCCTTTCGTCAATTTTTTAAAACTTTTTCGATGCCGAAAAACACTCGTCGCAGACGAATAGTCTGGCAAGAAAGAGAAGGGCGATGGAGTTGCCAACCCGGTAACTACCGTATTCATTCCGCTAAGCGCCCAACTTTTTTGCACTCTTGTACACAAAAAGATAAAGTCGGTATGTGCGGCCGGAAAGCCTGAAAATATTTTCTGTTTGCATGCCAGCAGAAGCACAGCACTATTGCTTGTTCTTTGCAAGTGCATAAAGCATGCACCATACACTCGTGATAACGATGTTGTGGCCTGTTACTCGCGTAGACCTACGGTCCTCAATTCCATGAATGGATGGAGTGATTCAACAATTTCATTTTTATGAGTTTTATTCATCGGGAAGGGCGGGTTGGGGAGGGGAGCGGATACACTGCTTGTGGAAATAGCAAGACATTGTTTGCTCCAACCTGTGCTATATTTTGAATGTGTGTTTACGTACAGAGTGTCAGTCCCACAAAAATACACCCAAATGAATACAAAACAGTTGTAAAGTTATTCTCTCGTAAGCGCCCATCCTGAAACTTTGCAAGCGCCCTGGGGGCGCTTGGCGGAATGGATACGGGTATGTGAAAATGCCAGACACTCGGTAGCATATTGAGGGGGCGCATGGTCGATAAGGGGTCTGAGTAGGGGTAGAGTATGTGAAATAGATTCGACTATGAATTTCAAGTTGAGGGTCAGTCAGTGTATATGTGAAACATCACTTTGAAAATTATGATGCCTTCTGATTGGTATACCAAGAAAGAAAAAAACAACAGGCGAACTAATGCGATGAGCGAGGTCTTAGTCTTTAACTCACAGTTCTCCCGCAATGCAGTGGACTTGCAGCAAGTCTTTAAACAACTTGGGGAGGAACTGTTACACAGAATCTAGAGCTTAACTTATTCTGCCAGGAGTACGCCGTCGATAAAAAAAAAGTCATCATTGAGGTCTCCTGCTGTTCTTGACCTTTGAGCTCTAGCTAGTGAGCATTCAACATCTTGTCTCTCGATGAAGCATTCTTGATTTACTTCTGTTCAGAAGTGGGGGAATTATGTTTGTACTAATATTTTCAATATTTTTATTATCATTGGGTGCGTTTTTGTCGACTGTTAGTGGTAGATAGGTAGAACTCGAAATGGTCACGTGTTCAGTAATCAGCTGTGCTGTCAAGGAGAACGTAATTTTGTATACAAACTCAGTGCTAGCAGTGGGCGTGGCCTAACTATCGTCTCTTGGACTGTTAGCTCTGTTTTTTTTTTCGATGATGTAATCATGTCACTTGACTCGTTAGCCAATCAGGTCCGTTGATTGATGGCTAATGACGTAATTATCTAACACTAACAGTCGACCACCAGCCGTTGATATTAATATTATGAATATGACTCACATACGCCCTCAATTCTCTTGACATCTCTTGAGGTGGCGAGGTAATAGGCTCTCACAAACAGGAACAGTAGGATTAGGGGGGCGGTGATGACAATCACGATAGGATTGAAGATGAAGATGGTGATCATGAATGCGAGGCTCTGGAAGGTTATCTGAAAGACAAGAGAAAGGGAAACATTCATGAGTGACAAGAAATGGGAAAGAAACTTGGTGAGATTACATCATTCACTGCATTGAGGTCTACTGGCATTTTTACAGGAGTTTTGCCTACCTTAAGGCTGGCGAACGGTACCAAGGTTTTGTCAGCTCAGGAGTGCAATTAGCTCTAAAAATTTTGGAGAAGAAAACAACGCACTCTGGTACCAAAGAAAAAGCTCCTTAGGTTTTGAATTGCTTCAAATCTTGGTTTACTGGAACTATATAGCTCTACTGTCCGAGGCTCCAAGCTTATCCAGCCTCACAGTTCTACTTGTTGTCATTTGTTCTAATTTTCGTCATGCTAACCTGATATACATCGTAATATACTGTATACTCCCCTCCTTCCACCCCACCCCAATGTTCAATTAGGCACTGCCTAATTCATTATTCTATCTTCACTGAATGATAAATTGAAATTATAAAGTGAAATTATGAATACCTGAGAAAACAAATTGAAATAAAATTTCCAGCACCTCATAGCCACAAATTCTGTCCAATCTAATATGACTTTCACAGGGATTCTGGGAAACTTTCGTAATATGGCAAGCTTAGACAATGTTTCGGCAGTAATTTTGACTCCAATATACAGTGACATACCTACACAAAAATCCTGTACCCCTGGGGCGTTCAAGTAAATGCGATAATTTAATTATTATAATTTAAATATTGAGAATTATAAGTGCACTCAATCCTCAGCTCTGTGCTCATCGGCTGCTTGAATTAACCAAGCAAGGAAGGAGAGTCTCTGACAGCCCGAGGTGAGTAAATAGTGAGCTTTAGATTTCACGAAGGCAACGGCGTCGGCAACGTATGAGGCAATGAAAACCTACTGCGCATGTGACAACCTCACCAACTGCCGTACTACGTCGATCCACGACGGGGGTCGCTCACTTTTCACGTTTTCCCTACCACGTGAACTTGAACCCAGCGCGTGGCACCATTTGACAGGGTAAACAATGGAATTCGTGAATTTACAGTCAATACTCAAACGCGCAATCGTAGAACGCGCGCTTCTACATCACGCAACTGGCACATGACACGTCGTAGGAATCTAAAGCGCCCTTACTGCAGGACGGCGACATGGTCTACAACGTGAAAAACATTACGTCATACGTTGCTGTTGCCGTTGTGAAATCTAAAGCTCCCTATTGTTCCACAGTGCTGGGGCAACATGGGGGATGCTGATTCCCCAGCATGTTTCTTGGGAGGGAACTTCACAAATAGTGTGGAATCAGAGGCAGAGTGGAGAACTCGGTTAGGTGTGTAGATCTGTAAAGTTCTTGTAGATAATGTGGAGTCATGTTGTGCAAACACTTGTAAGACATAAGTACCAAAATGTTAGCATGTTGTGCAAACACTTGTACGACATAAGTACCAAAATGTTAGCAAATTCAGGAACAGTTGAGAATTGACTTGAGCAACTGTTGTATGTGGTGCTATTCAATTTTCTATTTGTTTCGATTTCTATGGGTTCAGGAAGCCAACTAGGGCTCATCTAGGAGCCCTGGCCATACTGATCGAGGATGAGCGCCTTCTCTTCTCAACTAGTGCTCAGATGATAACGAGGCCGGGGTGTGACCAATCCCAAACCTGCTCCATTTTACCATTTACCATTTTACGTCCCCATCCGAAAGGACTATCAGTGAACTCCAAGACCCGACTACTTCCCTGGAACCTGTTGTGTTAATTGCCCAAAAAAGGAGGTTCTTTGCATTTATTCTTCTACTGAACAAAAAAAATAGTTTCCATTTGGAAATAGTCATTAGCAAAACAATCTTTGCATTTCACAATGCTTCCTGGAGGCATAACTCTCGAAACACAGTTATTGAAGTGGGTCTCCGAGGGCATGCTAATGTTCTATGGAGGGTGAGATTGTCGTGCGAATAGCATTCGAAAAACCAATTCCTCTGAATGTTTTGCAACAAAATGCAACAAAACTCGCACAGCACAAATGTTGGAGGAATCTTGGGCCACTTTTGTGCAAACATTTTGAGACATACAAAAACTTTTGTGCATATTCTGCGAATAGGGATGTTGTGCAGTATTCTTGGGATGTAATTTCCTTTCTTGTTTCTTCAGTAAAGTTCCTCATCGACCAAGCGAATTTCGCTTCTTTCCCAAAACATCCCAAGATATTCTACAAACCAAGGAATGTTTCACAAAGATTTTGCAAACATTACACACATCGCAAGATGAATGTCGCACACATATGAGAGTCTTTGTGACGTTTCTCAAGAATAAATCGCGAGCAAATTACAACCCAGAACGTGGGAGGCTTCCACAGAAAAGTTCCAAACTTTTCAAAAAGTTTCTCGCAAACTGTTCCATCTCCCAATTACAAGAACAATTACAAGATCCAAGATCCCCCGCGCTTGTTTAGCGAACATTCGTACTATAAAACAGGAACTCATTTTTATGGACACTCAAATTCTTCACAAAGCGTCTACGTGCTACTGGCACGTAGGTTCAAAGGAAGTGAATGTGGCAATGCTATAGGAAATAAGATATTATAACTTCCGGTTCCCAATTTCTAATCAAAATCTCAAATTATTCACAAGGTTATAATTGTTTAACAGACCATACACAGCACCTCATATAGCCAGGAGATGACATCCCAAATTTTTGTGGCCTTGGACACTGCACGCAGGAGTTTCCGATGAAAAATGCTCCATTAAACAACTTTATGCCTAATGGGTTTCCCAATTATTCTCTGAAAATTATTCTTCAAGTGGATTGATGCATAATGAAAATTGAATCGTGTACAGCTAATTTGGGGTTTCACAGAATTCACAGTTTGAACAGTTGGCTGTCTCCCTAAAAGGAAAGTGAGAGAACTGTAACTGAGCCAGTTATTATCCATACAGTTGATTTATCACGCTCACAAGATATATGGGTCATATAAAGGTCACTTTTCCTACTGGCTTGAGTGCACGCTGAAGAGTTCTGTAACTAAAGACGAAAAGGGTGAATAAAGGGTGAAAGGTCCAGTAATAAACAGAGGAAGGGTTAATTTTAATAACCAATATATTTTCTATCAGTTTCTGTTATCATATAGCGAACCTATTGATCTCCCTTGTATGCCGGGAGTGTTAAATATATAGGTATGCTGATCCACTAAGAGACCATGAGGAGAGGGTAGGTAGAGCTGGGTTCAACAATTGCCCAGGAAAATACCTACTTGAACATTCCAAAAACAAATCTGTAGTAGCTGTAAGCATTTGGGTGTATACAGAGTACAGACAAACATAGGGGGCCTCGATCCACAGCACCAAGCCTGCCTCACATTATGGAATTTGCTGACCATAACTTGCGGCTCTACCGTCATGGATCTTCCTCTCTACTGTATTTTAATGTGTTTTGATGCTGTATCTTGATGCCACTGAGATCGACTCAAGCGACTAATCGCCAGTTTGCATTTGAATGATATACGTGAATCTCTGAGAACGTTCTTTATTAAACGTGGACTTTCAGAACATTTCCCTTCTAATTTGTTCTTTTATTTGGTTTTACATTCGTTACTTGCAACGCACGTTCTCGATTCTGTAGCAGTTTGTTTATCATGACAACAACTGTTGTACAAGGTAAATACATAATCAAGACAAATAACTAAATCCAGCTCGTGTGGAAGAATGTGCTAACCTTTCTTATTTTGGTCATCCATTCCCCAATATTCATGAATAATGATTTCCATCAGTGCAAGTGAAGGGTGAGTCTGGCTACTCACTAGTACCGGAAACTGATTAAGCGTGCTATAGGGCGGCACCCGGGAGAATGCAGGGTAATAAAATATTTGATTAGCAGTAGGGTATAACAGATCTGACAAGTACGCTAAAGTTGGAACAATAATTAGAATGATTAGAGAGAGAAACTGGTACATGTGTTCAATTATCTGCCATCAGAGAATCCACAAAACAAACGGGTTCGTGAATCTGTGAACTGCAAATATTTACCTCTTATCGGCAACCCTGCATCCCCCCACTATGCTGACAAGTATCTGGCAATTTCAAGAATCCGAACTGGCCACCCCAACTGTCCTCACTTATTCCAGACGAAAGGTCTCTTTGACAAGTTTATTGGCTCTTGATTTTTGTCAGTTTGCTGGAGTGAAATTGCCTTATTGCCAGATACTTGTCAGCATAGTGGGGGGATGCAGGGTTGCCATTAGGGGGTAAGTTGAGCATGTGAAGTAGATTCTAGCTGTCCGGCCCTCAGGCCTTGTAATGTGGTTCTTCTCGAGTACTCTTGACTCATTCGAATAATAACAAATTCAAAACGGAGGAAATGCTTCGATACCTAGCTGTGGGGCTTGGAGTGACATTCAGGCGGGGTGTGTGGTCAAAATAGGTAAAATAGCTGACGGTATGTGCGATTTTAACAAAGGCCTTCACAGAGGACACTACGGCCACAAGCGTGCAACCAATTCATTGAAAGTGTGGTTTCTGAAGCAACAAAAATTAACAAACAAGTAGCAATGTTTCGTGCGGAAAAATGAATGTCTCTGCATGCATAGGTATTCATGTGATTATACTAATTATCTGACACTACACTATGACAGCTAAGACTAGTTCAGCATTAGTTCACTGCTCAAGATATTCTACATTGTATGTGCCAATAGTCACCGACATGATAATTGTACATTGAGAGTGCACATTGTGTTTATTAGTTTGGGTATGGTACCTCCCCCATGAGGCTGACTCCCATGCAATCCCCAGAGCTTAACATAGTCATAGCGATGGAATAACGGGTACTATACAACTCAACATATTCTTTCAGACTATTATTCTAAAAGTGCTTACAGAATTGTTCACTCTCAGTGTACCAAGGTTCATTCTAACCCCAACCCCCCCACACTAACAGCAAGATCACTATAGGGGTGGAGGGATAGAACCGGACACCCCAGCTTCCACAAGGGCTCATGCACAAATCGTTGCTATTTCCTGCTGTGCGCCCCTCAACACCGAACTCCACTTGTTTTAAAAAAAACAAGTGAAATTCCAATACAGTGCACTTAAAAAATTACCTGAGATATCACTTGAAAAGATGAGAACCATTCAAACTCAGCTACTACGTACTGGCTACCAGCAGTGAATTAAGCTTGGAGCAATAAAAGATCTTGGAGGAACCTCGAGCCTTGTTGCCTGACAGGTGTGGAGTTGGCAATCCGATGGTTGTATCCTGGCATGCATGGGGACATACCCGGTAGATGGGAGAGAACCCATGGAGCTATTATATTAACTGGAGAGGACATTAGAGTGCGTATTGTGTGTCCTGTTCATTTTCCCGTCAGAGAACACGAACTCGAAGTGAGGAGGCGCCCTATCGCGTGTAACATCGTAAAACACAGTCAGTTTGTTTACTCTCTATCCGCGAATTTCTTCGACCATAGACCCCCAAAAATACCGTCATTGCTCCATAGTAAAGATGGTATAACATAGGGCAAGATTCTGCAACATATTCAGTGAGTGTTACCGTTTCAGAAAACGCGGGAAATCAGACGATCTATTACGGAAGCACAGAAACAACATGAATAATTCAGGAATACGAATCAATTGCGTCTGGCAGAAACACTATCTAGGCGTAAGGTATGACATCACGGATTGAACTAGAGCTTAAGAATGTGAAGCTCGAATTAAAGGAGGCTGTCAAACGGAACATATTCTAATCTTCTGACAAAATGTGAACCATGTCGCCCGAATCACGTCCCTATAACACTACTATAGTTGAGGGCGCTGCCACAGGTTAGCAACAGGGTTCCATACTGACTTCGGTTTTGTATTGGAGCTTCAGTACAGCATGTCCGGGGCTTGGAGAGAACCTCCCTGCCCCCCCCCCCCCCTTAAAAACCGGGGATGCCTCCATTGAGGTTTACATTTCACTACCATAGGGCCTGCGAGCTGCTCAACTTCCAATTCTCCTTCGGGCTGACTGGGTTTGATAATAGCATAGTGTTATCTGCAAATCATCGGACCCGTCACGTCACATGCATCGCAGTCACTGGAAGGGGCAATTTTTTAATTCCTTCTTCTTCTGGCTTCAATCCCACATTTAGGTAGGGTCGCAGGTGGGGACGGCTGTCCTCCATGCAATCCTGTCTCCCTCATGTACCCCAGCAACTGCCATATCCTCCTTAACACAGTCTTTACACCTCTTCCTTGGTTGTCCTCTCGCTCTCTCTCCCCCACCTCAAGCCCCATCACTCTCCTATCAGCATAGATCTCATCTCAGCGACTCACGTTCCCAAACCACCAAACCATTCCATATCCTGTCTTTCCTTGTGACACCCAGTGAGAAACCCAACATTTTCATCAGCACTATATACCTCCAATTTTTGCTCTTAATTGCCTTTTTATAATGGGCACTGCTCCCATTCCATACTTTATTGAAGGTCTGACCACTGTCTCATACAACTCCAATTTTTGGATTCACTGGTAAGGGTAATTTTGCACCCGCTGAGGAACAGTAACTGCATCCTTGCTGAGCCTAATGTACATCTACAGAACTTTACAATTTTTTGGTGATAGCGAAATTACACTAATATACACTAAGCCACTGTGAAGTTCAATTGTTTCACAATATGAACAAGACTATCACAAAATCCCATCAAATGCATTATCAGGATGATAATACAGAATATTTTAACAGAATTAAATCCAAATCAAAAGAGCCTTCAGTGATATTATTCAATGCATTATACATAATTGTTCAACAGCTTCCATAGTGTTGTTCAATCTAAGTAGCTTGAACGTCAAATCCATCCAAATTTGTTGAAGCTGCCTTTCTTTGTACTAAAGTGCATTCTTCATGCAGATATCCAAGCCTGTATGACAAAGAAGAAAGAAACCCAATAATTCAATTCATTACTCCCACTTAGGGCAGTTCAAACAGAACTATCCCCATCAAGATACTGATTACGTAGGAACGGCGTGTCGGGCAAGAGAAACCGACAGCAGCCACTGCTCAGGGCAGTTGGGCAGAGTTAAATCCATTTCCGAGAAGGGGGTGATGGAGGATGAACACTCGCGGCTTGTACCAAACATGTCTACTTTATACCAGTCTTTCCATGATATATCAAGTAACTGCACATCTTTTCGTGGCTGAGAAAACTCAACAGCTACTGTACATAGCTTATAGGAAACTGATTTGGTAGCATCCAGATGCAACTTACATCTACAAGATTCATTGGATCACTTATGAAGCTACTGAATACTTTTCGTGAATGAGGAAACTTAACAGCTACGCAGCTTATAGGAAACTGTTTTTTAGTAGCATCCAGATGCAATTTACACCTACAAGATTCATTGGATCACTTATGAAGCTACTGAATACTTTTCGTGAATGAGGAAACTTAACAGCTACGCAGCTTATGGGAAACTTTTTTTCGCAGCAGCATCCAGATGCAATTTACATTTGGCAGATTGTTTTAGCTGCATCGAAATGCGATTTACGCTGAGGGTGTATCACACTGGATCAGTTCAACCAGAAGACTGTATAAAACTCAGGGGATACATACACGTGGAGTACGGTTTCTCAGTGCCTCTTCATTCAATTACCCATGTGGTATGTATTATGCCAAGTTTTGTCCCTCCAGCGAGATGCTCCGACTGCTCCCCTCTCAATTTTGCTCTCTTACTAAGTGATCAAGATCTCAAATTTGTTGAGGCCGGTCACTGGTGAAGTTCTGACAGATTACCGCCCACAGGGCTGATACAGCTTCACTCTCCGTGCTCCACGCTCTCACAAGAGGATTGAGAGGAGGAGGAGTAGGAGTTGTCGTGAATATTTTCGTAGTCGATCCATTCCTATGGGAAAAGATACCACCCGATTCAGAACTGCTCCAATTTCAGAGGATCAGGTTCCTAACTGCCTCAAACTGCAGTGGTCGTGTTTCTGCGACATGGACATATATTAATAAAGTGGACGCTCAGAGAGAATTTAAGCTGAATCATCAAACACAAATCAGAAGAGCCGAGAAAAAAATCTAAATTCTCTCAGTACGGAGTAATACAGGATACAGTGTATATTGGCTGATGAATTGTAACTTCAGCCTTCTTTCCAACAAGCCTCCTCAGTTTTGTACATTTGTTCTATGTCTGAGAATTCAATACCCTTTGGTTTGATCTATTGTGCATCTCAGGGAATTGGAATCAGCTGCCTTTTGCCATCTCGAAAATTCTGAAGATTTTGGGCAGACATTTCTGGCCAGTGGCTGTGATGAGAGAGGGAGGCATATTAGAGCATAATTACTGAATGCCTGAACACTGCAAGACCCGCATCACGGCACTGGGATTATTGGTGAATTACATTCACAATCCTAAATCATTATTACAGACAGGAAATTGTATTCAGTATCTTTCGCTGACATAATTACGCATACAATGTGAAGAGACCAGCTCCTTTGTTCTCGTTACAGGTAGTTCAGGAAATTTGAACAAATGAAGTGCTGATTGGATGACAAAATACCTTCAATTTTTGGTCTAGGGCAGTACACCTACTGATTTTGGTTGAACAAAGTACTATACCAATACTATAAATGAGATCGGACTGACACAGAAGCAACAGCAGCAAAAAGGGGTAGAAGAGGTTTCTCGTCTGAGTGGGGAACACATTTTCTTGGCTGTTCTTAGAAGGAGAAAAGTATCCCATCTTTTCAAAGAACGTGTAGTCATGTGTCACCCTACATGGAATATCGTTCTGTTAAGGAGGACAGACTTCGATTAGATTTGATTTGAATTGACACTACCCACTGAGCGTTTTGTTGAGGAAATTGACATATAATCTCATCACAGTGAATTTGCTTCATTGGATGACAGACACTATCAACTAAGCGATTTTTTGTATTTATGTTTTGTGGGCAGTACAAGCCAGTACCAGCAGGACGAAACAAACTGAGTTCGTGGATGCATGCAGTTTAGAATCTTCTGTAAAGAATTCATTCGTTTCTGGAATTCTCTTGATCAATTGATGGAATCTTGTATTTGACAGTATAGTAAACTTTTTTTCTTGTATCAGAAATATTGGTCCAAAATTCTTGTACAAGCAATGAGGATCTTCTGTGGAGAATTAATTCATTTTTGGAATGTAGAGAAATTCATCTGGCATACCGGGTCAACTGATTGAATTTTGTATTCTACTGGATACTAAACTACAAGTATTCCTTGGATTCAAACTACGGGTCTCAAATTTCTTGCAAGGCTGAAGAATACCATGTGGGATAATTCAACAGATAGTACAATCAACAATCTTCCACCGTGGCTGCACGGGACAATTTACTTTTTGGTAGGGACCGTCGCCGTGGGGGGGAACATCATCAACATGATAGTTCTACCGAAGCTGACCAATTACCCCGAGTCTGCGAAGCGGTTCATGTTCATCCTGGCGGTCAATGACTTTGGGACCGGCATGGTGCTACTGGCTGTCACTCCCTGTGCGTGGCTGGACCGCTGGCTGTGGGGCCACAGGGCCTGCAAGCTCCTCGGCTTTCTGTTCTTCTTCCTCGGGGGGGCGGCAGCACCATCCTGCTACTCTGAATATCGATCGATACTTCGCGATATCGAAACCCTTCGTCCACCAGCGATACATGACCGATAGGAACATCGCGGTCATCTGCGGCTCGCACTGAGGGGGTGAGTGGTCGTCTCATTCCAGCTGTGCATGACGAGAGAGACGTTTCTCGACAAGTCGTTACGATCCGGTTATAGGATCTGTATAACACAGTTGCAAAACCTCCAAGGAGTGTACCCCTTCGTCCTTTCATTCAGTTTATACTTCCAGAGTGGAGTTCTCATCATAATATATGCCAAGATCTGGCAGACATCTAGGAGACACATGCGGAGGATAAACGCAGCCATCTCCGCATTGTCGATGGCGCCGGGTGAGATGAGCTCTGTCGTGGACGGACGACGAAATGACGGCGAGAGGCCCGCGAGCGACCGTAGGTCGGACTCGAAAGCTATCAGAACCACACTCCTGGTGACAGGGTTTTTCATACTCTCCTACGCCCCCTATTCCACACAGTGGTACTCAATTTCTTGCGGGTGGATGTACCGCCAGAGATGAACGCGCTCATCGTAGTCCTCGCGGTATGCAACACCTGGTGGAACACGGTGGTTTACTCGATAAAAAACAAGAGCTTCAGACAGAAAACTCATGAAAATGGTTAAAATATGATCTTCACCAATATCCTGCCTTATATGACACTGCTTGCATCAAGGCGGCAAGATGGTATCGTTGCTAATTGTGTTCACAAATTTTTTTTTCTTCACCTAATTGACTGGCAGTTGTATAATATTTTGTTTACTCTGCTCACCGCGAATGGCTGGACCCCACGAATAGCCATTATTTAGATCATCCTCTTGTACAAAGTAATATTGTCAATCTTAATTACAATTCACTTTCCTGGGCCTTTCAACATAGCATTAGAGTATTTAATCAATATTTCATTCTAGAAAAACAACAGCTCCAGTTCAACAGACTATGTTACGGTACTGCTGATACATTGTGTTGCATTGCTAATTTCAGAATATGGTAAGGGTGTGGACATTTCCTGCCTAAGACCCATGGGATGGAATATGCAGTTCAATTTGTACATCAGTAATTTTGATAGTGATTACACAAGGCCACCTGAAGAAAAGCAATTAATGATTGAAGCTAATTCTTCGTAATTTGTGATCAAGTTTGTCACTTTCCAATGAGGACAGCCATCTATAAGCCGGAAGTCTCACCCCATCACTTCAAGACCAATGGTGCTGTAGCTCAAACTATGGAAAAAATGCAATAATTACAAAGTGACCATATCCTCCAAATTGTTGAGTACCCCATAAAATACTATTGGCCACTGATGACTGCATTTTATGACTGTCCAATCCAATGTGCAGGATAACTCAGTATGCCTCATAATGACATTGACCTCAAATCCCTGAACACAGAACACCCCATAGGTAGCACTAGTCCATGACACCACCGACCAATCATCATGGAAATTCAAGTGACCACTATGTCTCTTCCTGAATTTCATTCAGGCGAGACAAAAGCATTTTGCAGATTTTTGCACATTGGCCCATACTGCTCTTCAAGTATCTTTGACCTTGGTGAGGTCAAAGATATAACATGGGTCAATAAACAGTGTGTCAAAATTTGGTAATCGGTCAAGAACAACTGTTTGAGAGCCCAAAAAAGCAATAGTTTACCGCTGGATAATGGCTGGATGGCTGGACGGATGGCCAATAACATGAACAAGTGAGTTCATGAACTGCTAGTCTCTGTGACCACAATTGACTAAATTATGCATATTAGACAATACTTCCAGTGACCCATTTTTTAATTTTAAACATCTCAGGACCAATAGTGGACCACACTTACAGTAATGTTTCATGGAAATTCAACAAACCTAAAGAATCGCATAAATGGAGCAAATTGGAGACATTGGATAACCCTAGTGAATTGTGACTCAGATCTATGTTGAAATTGGGGGACTGAAGGTGAACCATACCCATCAACTTCCATAACAATCTGGCTAACCTATGCTAAATGTTACAAATTAGACACATTAAATGACCTCCAGAGACCCTGGTGAACCATACCCACCAGGTTTCAAGAAAATCCAACAAGTAAACTTTAAGACTTTGCATAAAATATGCAGATTATACACATTGAATGACCTGCAGTGACCCTGAATGTCCACACAAAATAGGCAAATTATTTTACTCAATTAGTGACTTTCTTTGCCCCAAATTTAGTCAGACCGTGTCCACCTATACTGTTTCAGAGAAATCCTGCTAACGAGAAAGTGTAACACAACTTTTGTGATCTTCAAGTTAAATACGCTAATCTGACCCTCAAAATAGCAATCTTGACCAAAATGATGCCTGCTAAATTTTCTATGAATACTGTAATTATACTGATCAACTTTTTTGATCATCTAATCTAAAGAGAAAAATTGTGGCAAAATGGCCAGAATCTAGATTTCTAAATTACCTTTGACCTTAATTCCCTGAACCCCCTATATGTGTGGGAATGGTGAAATTAAACACAATACTTTGACTTCCAGTGACGCACTCCTATTTTAAATATCTCAGGACCAATGGTAGACCGCAATCAATACAATTCATGGATTGCAAATCCAAGAAACACAAAAAAGTTGCCTAAATTATGCAAATCAGATATATCCAATGACCACCAGTCACCAGTGACCCCGTATCTGAAAAAAAAAAAAAAATGGGAAAAGGGTAAACCATACCCATAGAGTTTCATGAAAGTCTAAATGACGTCAGTTACGAAGTTTCAATGAAGAAATTTTTGGAGATTGATAAATCATCACCAATGAATTGGTAATTTTGCAAATTGGCAACATTTGATCATGTCATATCTACCAATTATAAAGGATAGGTTAAAAAATATTTCTTAACTTTTCCTTTATATATAATTGGTAGATATGACATTATAAAAGGTTGCCAATTTTTTCAAAATCGCCAAATATTCTGTAATTTTAGAAGGCCATATCTCCTCAACCAAACATGATATGAAGCTAAAACGAAGTGATAATCATGTTTCTAACCGCTATACCCATTTATTGTTATATATAAAAAAAGTAATTTTTGGCTGGACTCATCCTTTAAGGTGTATCAGCTGATACTGAACCAAAGATATACTGAAGTATGTCAAAAATATTAATCTGTTTCTATGTGCCTATTATATCTGTATCCAGGTTTATTATATCATTGACCTTATTCTACTAATATTCAACCACAAGTATTCAATAAAAAAAAACACAAAAAAAACATTGCATGTAGAGTTCCGGCAGGCCACACCACACGTTCGCCATCCCGGCCAATGTCAATCCTCTTATGAGAGGTGAGTGGAATGGAGCTAATACTGATAAACTGACTTGAGTAACATACCGTACATCACATGGAACTTGTGTAGCTTCAAAATGATATTGTGGGATGATACTTCCTAGCATTCATTCAGATGATTGTGACATCATGTCCATGAAGCATGCAGATACTTCAAACAGCTTTGTATGGGGATTTGATAAATTAGGACTATAGACGTGGGTAAGCAGACCTACATCACATGGTCCCCTGTAGGTCGCTTTAAAGTGATATGTGAGATTAAACATTAATTGTTGCACTCATTTCAGTGATTGTGACATTCATGTTCAAAAAGCCAACACTTTGAACAGCTTTGTACCATGCATGATATGGTGAATTAGGATGGGAGACTTGAGTAAGCATACCTATATCACATCTAACAGTGAGTATTCTCAAAATGATATTGTGGAATGATCCTCTGTAGCATTCAGTTTCATGAAAGTGTGACATTCACGCCCATACAGAGAACACTTTCCATAGCTTTGTACTCACCCAGTGAAATATCAAACTAGGAGGATTGAAGATGACGTAGTCCCATCAGTTCTCATGCCAATAACATTGAAAATAAACAATTTGCCTCAATTCCACCAGTCATCTATCCCCAAAGTGTGCACGAAGATGCTGTTATCATGAGGTATTCCCATTATACGAGTGTCGCTATATACATGCAGACCCATCAATCATGAGCACGGGTCACAGGCACTGAATGTAAATATTTACGTTCAATTGCTAGACGCTTCCCCCATTGATCATTGTTGTGGTGCATTCTCCCCCCTTCCCCCCCTCCCTCCTCCCCACACACGCACATTTAATTTTATCTTTAGCTTTTATCTCTATAGTGTGACTGCTCCAAATTGATCTTCATCATTACAGCATAACGGTAACGGTGATCATTAAGTTATTCATATCCATAGCACTCCCATTTTATAGTGCTACTAACAACTAATTATCTGTCTTGAAAGGTTACGGTCCAATTCCCTAATGGATATTTGGAGAAATTATGGCATTTACAAAAAAAAGTTGTTTCCTCTTTATTCTTTCCAAAACAGACCATGCATATCTACTTGGACAGTTGTGCAGGAAAATTGTTCCTCAAGGCCTCGATGGTTCATATACGATCAGCATGCACACATGGTTGGTTGGTTGGAATACAGCATACACGCAGTCATGCGTTGTTCACAATTCCACTCCTTGTGCATCTGTACATATTTCCGATTCATAAATTGTATGTTCTGTCAGAACTTCTTGCCACGAGAGCAGATGTCCACCCCCACCCTCCCCTTCAAAGGAGTACTCATCAAGGCACTTACCTGTGGAGCATATATATATATTTGAAGGACAACTGCAGGATGAATTTTAAAGAGGGCCTAACTTATTAGCTGGGAAAAGAAGAAAACTGAATGAGGTCAGTACAAACTCGAAGTTGATACAACTTCCCGTTACGGAGTTACCGTCTTTTGAAGTTTGTGCATGTGTATTGTGCAAGATCAAGAAGCATCCATCATGCAATAATAAATTATGTCATATTTGCACAAGTCTGCAAACAATTTTTGTTTTCTATTAAAATTCACACAAAGAATCAATGACCCCAGCCAGGTGCGTAAGGAGAGATTTGTCTGGGGGGAGGGGGGGGGGAGGTTTGGGTTCGGGACCCAAGAGAAGTGTGCTCTCATGAATGGCAATGGCCTTACCCTCCTATTGACAAATAAGTACAATTAATGGGCCCCTAGATTATTTTCGACAAGGTGTTCAATAATGGATTAACATGGCCAAGACTAGTATCAGAAAACTCATCAGCCACTGTCACTCAATCATTTCACGTGGTTGTGTGATTATAAACCCAGGCGTGTCAGCGACCATTCAATAATAAAATTATTGTTCAGTTTACAGCTTCCAGCTGACCAAATTATGCAAATACTATACTCTGATTGGCCGACTGCCGAGCTCAGGCCATCTGTATTTTTCCAAATAACAGGCGGCTGGTCAGAATAACCTCTGGCCCCTTGTTACTTGAAGACCAGGTGTCAGATCGAAGCAGGAGTTGTTTCGTCTATGTAGCACACAGAGCTCTATCACAAATCCAAAAATTGATGGTTTTTATTTCTTTGCCCTGTAATACCTGAAATAAGCACATTTTCTTAAGACTTGTTCGTTGTTTGATCCACTGAACCCCAAAATTACCATGACAAATCTCTACGAGCACCCCCTAACTGCACTCATTCCAATTGTAATTGGCCATTTAACAAAACTTCAAAAATTGCATAATTTATGCAAATAATCCACATCAAATGACCTTCAGTGACCTTTACACTGTTGTAAAATTTATCAGGATTGAAGGTGTGCCATCACAACCAAGTTTCATGGGAATTCAACCAACCTTAAAATCTGCATGAATTATGACAATTAGACTAGGTAAATGCAAATTAGTAACATTAAATGACCTTTGGTGACCTCGTCCTTACTGTAAAATTTATTGCGACTATGAATAAACCATCTCCACCGAGTTCCGTCAAAATCCAACAAACTTAAAAAAAATTGCATAAATTATGCAAATTAGACTGCTTTATTAGCATATATCCTGCCAGGAATCTAATCAGTTCGTGTACACTTCATAGTAGTTATATACTCTGAACGGCATCACCAATGCATCTACCAATCTAGAGATATCTTGTACACAAGCTTCTGGCCCAATTTTCATTAAATATGCAAATTTATGCAAATGAGTATGGCTCTTTCGGGACGAAAAGTGGATGCACATCGACAACTCTTCACCGCACACCTCCGCAAAACCGGGTTTCAGCATGAGGCTTTCAAGGTTCAGGAGATATCGAACATCACATACGGAACCAGACAGATGGACAGACAGACAACAAGAAGTGTCCTCTGTTCAGGCGAGACAAAAATGAGATTGGAGACAAATTCACAATCCTATACACTCCAATAGGGTCGTTTATGGGTTGCCAGCGTGGTGCCACCAGGTTCACTTCCACCCTTGATCTTTCTATCTATTTAAACCTTTTCTTTACTTTATTGGCACAGAAATAGCACCAGAGTATGGAAAGCAATGGAAATATGCACACAAATGAAGTTCTTACGGTATATCAGCCGAGCACATAAGATCAAACCCATTTTTGAGGCCCTGCAAGGGTGCAGACCTGGATACTGCATCATATTGCCAGCTGTGAATCCTTCACCAGGTACACAGAATGAGGCAATACCTCTTTTGCAGTACCTTATTGCGGTGGTGGGGGTAATCACACGCAGAAGGCAACAGGTACCAATTTTACTGCTTCAGTATTACGCGACGGGGATTTGAAGGTCGCCGCTCTACCAATTGTGCCAATCACTCGGTTGATGTAGTGCTCATGTGCAAGCACTTCTATCAGCAATGAGCTTTGACACACTCTCACTATTACTAAGTAGTAGGGGAACGTCTCGGCATATATACCCCCATTCTATGGTGATCAAGTGCTGACGCAACATGGATTTAATTTGTGCATCTAGGGATATACGCACGATTCCCCCTGTCATACCAAGAGCCACGCATGGCCTTGGTAATCTCTTAGTTCCCATTATGTTGGACAGAATCGTTACGTAATTCAATTCCATTGAACTGTGCGCCTAATTGACAACGGGGGGTGAATCCCAATTATAGGGCTCCCATAACAAATACTCAATAAATTCACAGTGCTGGTACTGTTCTCCAGAAGGATGGTAGCTCAAATCAAATTCTAACATGATTACTGCACTAACAGTATTGACACAACTTCCTAACAAGATTTGTGGATGAATGGCTGATGTATGTACTCAAGTGAATGTTGATATAACCTTCCACAAGTTTCTTTTGAAGATTTCTTTTGGAAGTTTGAAAAATTGGAGATCAGCTATGGGAGCCAATTAGAAATTCCTTTCAGAATAAGTTGGATACAGGGAGGGGGGGAGAAGTGGGGGGGGGGGGGGGGAGAGGGCGAAGCGGGGGGGGGGGGGGGGGGAGAAGCAAGGAATTGAGTGTGTCTGAGCTTCTTTATTCCTTGACAAGGGCAGGAGATATCCATGTAATAAAGCAGGCATGCCTGTGTTTATATGAGTGTGTGTGTGCATGACACTCCTTGTCAGTGGTTTATCTAACAATGAGTTGGACCTAGGGAGGGGGAGCGCAAGGGTTGGTGTGTGTAAGGCCTGTGTGTGTTGTGTGTGTGTGTGTGTGTGTGTGTGTGTGTGTAGTTTACTGTACTATGCGGGCGGAGGACCTTAACCTGTTAACACACCCGACTTGCGAGGACATTTTTTTTTCCGAGGACCCGAAATCGGGTCCTCGGAAGAAAATGCGTTTAAGCGATTCGACATACCCCCCTCTATCCTCCAAAGGGCATTAGAAACATGTCCTCGGATATACTCTATAGTGTGATGCAAGATTTTTAATGGTGTGTGATGAGAGTTGAGTGTTACCATTCTTCGAAGGACATGTTACCGTGCATGCGAGGACTTAAACACACCTCGCAAAAACACATTCGGACTTAGTTTTTTTCGCAAAATGGAGTCCCTCGCAAATACTGTAAAGACCGTATGTGTGGGTGTGTGTGTGTGTGCGTGTGGCACTACTTGTCAGCACGATATCTAATAATGAGTTGGACACAGGATGGGGGAGCTGCAAGGAATTGGGTGCATCAGAGCTTTTTGATTCTTGACAAGAGCAGCAGGAATTCATGCAATCAAGCAGTCATGCATATGTATGGGTGTGAGTGTGCATGTGTGTGTGTGTGTGTGTGTGTGGTGTGTGTGTGTGTGAGTGACATCCCTTGTCAGCGTGATATCTCACAAGGCAGTCATGTACAAAGTTCATATTGGGTATGAAGGTTGCAAATATGTTGAGGATGGCCCCTATTGTTTTTGGTTGTTTGTTAGGACAAGGTCATTTAAGGTCACTATAGGGAATCTTATATATATATATATATATATTATATATATATATATATATAGATATATATATATATATAATATATATATATATATTATATATATATATCAAGACAACCGAATTCTAGGGGAAGAGCATAATAGACAGTTCTGTTTGTCTGTGCAAACTACTACTTTGACCTTATTTGACCTTTTGAACTTGTGACTATGCGTGCTGATTTTTGGTGATGACAAGGTTTGTCTTGTTGAGGTAATGCACAAAGTCAACTAGCCATGTGTAAGCGGGTAAACCGCCCACGTGTATAGCCCCGCTTTTGAGCAATCATTGTGGGGAGAGTATCTAACACCCCATAAAGACCTCCATTTTGATCCGAAACTAAGATAGCCTTCATCATCAATTTTTGTTGTAATCTAGGGAAGTTACAAAAAAGTCACATAAACTATGCAAATTTGAACCACAATGACCTTGAAATGACCTTTAACTTGTCAGGAACAAATGTAGATCCCATCCGCCAAGTTTCGTTCAAATCTGAAAAGTTGAAAAATTGTCCAAAATTATGCAAATTTGACCTCTGATGACCTTGAAATGACCCCCACATTTTTCGGGATCAACTGTAATCCCTACCCACCAAGTAGTTTCAAAATCCGAACCCTGACTGGAAGATTTCACGTGAATTATGCAAATTAGGGCCCCCCCCCCAGATATAATTACGCCAAAGTTCTACGACACACCTATCACAAGTTATCTCAGATTGTCCTTGTTACTTCAATTGGAGTTTCTGATACCCCCAAACCCCACATTTACCCTCATCCCTTCAAAAGTTAGTCTGACAGGTAAATAGTATATCAGTTCATACCGTCCTCCTTGGGAAAATGTTTTATACAATAGTTTTCATATACTTTTTTTCATATCTCTACCTTACCATTCAACAATTAACACCATCCATTTCAAAGTAGAATCACTGTGTCCTCAAGTCAAAGTATCCCACTTGGAAATATGATTTCACATGGCAGTTTTATACAATGGAATGTGGGCATTCCCCACATTCGGATGGCTTTTGACCCAAGTTTGACCATGTTAGTTGCCTCTTATGGATATATGTCCCCTTCCTTCACATTTATTCCTAATGCTTTAAAGACAGTCCGTTAGGGAAGTAGTGCTATTGTCAGTGTCCTCAGGTATTCTAGTTTCTACTTGAAAAAATGTTTCTTTACATGGAATGTCAGTTTGCACAATAAAATGCTGGCTAATGAGCGCAAATCACATCTGTGTGGCAATCAAGGCATGTACTGAGAGATCTGTCTTGGGGGGTGGGGGGAGGGGTTTGAGGTCGGAACCCAATGGAAGTGCGCCCTCATAAATGGCCTCACATCCATATGGCACAATAAGTACAATTAAAGGCCCGGTCGGGACACATGCTGCTCCAATTTTTGCTGAATAACAGCTTCAAAAACCAGTCTACTGAACTGCAGAAAAAAAATCAGTTTTTGTGTTAAGAATTTATTGATCACTTGGGTCATGATGGGGGGGGAGTTCTGACCACCAAACCCCCCCCTCCCCTCTCGGGTATGCCACTGGTGGCAATCGACCCCACGTTGATCGTGTTGAGCGTATACCTCTAATAGATTTCCCGTATCTTCATCCTTCCTATTATTCCGCCATTCATTTCAAAGAAACTCTGAGAGGGAAGTGCATCATTGTGTCCTCGGGTCGTAGTGTCTTTCTGGGAAAACATGTCTTCACATGCCGGCTTGTAGCTTCTTTTCAGTGAAATGCTGCCCACAGTGGATGACACAGGAAATATGTCCTTTGCAGGCTATTAACTTGGACAATGTACCTGCAATCAGTTTTCCAGCCCCCCATGTTCATATGCACTCCTGTCATTTTCGAAGAATTGTGAAGGACGAGGCATATTCATTGACTCCTTGAGGAAATTACAACATTTTCTAGTTTAACTTTATTTTCCATTGAACTCAAGGTTGCCATGTACTATATGGCAGAATTCTATTCTATTGAGAATTGACAAGCAAATTTGATAGGCCCTCATTTCCTGTTAAATTTTGTTCTTCGAACACCTCAGAGCTGGCTTCAACCACAGGCCATAATCCTCGGGGATTAGACTGACCTTAAAATTAACAAGCACCACATCTGTATTAAAACACTTTGCAGGACATGCATAATAGGCAATCTTTGCCACTAACGTTGTTCACAAGACGACTTGGTGTGCAAATTGAGGTCAGCCCATGCTACTACACGCCAGTGCATGATATATTGTTCACCTGGTTCATTCTTTCCATCCATTAACAACAGACTGAAGAGTGGCGATGAAGTAGCATCCGGATACAACGTAATATAATATATATGCAAAAGTAGTACTTTGAAACACTTTCTTCTAACAACAAGCCATGACACAGTTGTAGATACTATATTAAGTAATAAGTTTCTTCACGGAACGCGACCATAAAGGCTACTCGTGTGCACCAGATCGTTACCATCAGCTAAACTGCCACTGCAGCAGCCTCCAAAAATTGCCCAGATATGCCTTGGCCTATTGAAGTGGAAACTAATCCTCTAATGGGAACCTTCTCATACGTGTGGAAAATAGAGCCAATTTGTGAATTTTTTCCTTCAAGTCCGTGTGCTAATGGTAGGGCAAATTGACTGGAAAATCATTAATGAAAATGCCTTAGAATAGCTTTTAGCCCATAATACCACAATCCACACTTTACTTGATTTATGATGAATATATGGAAGAAATGATAACATCTACTTTGTGTAAGTTAGTATGAATTATTTCTCTCCACAGGGGTGAGAAATAACAGATGGAAACAGTCGTGTTGTGTTTTAATTCATGGGCAAAACTATTTTGCAGCATTGTCTAAATTGAAAATGTATTGTATTTTTATTTTATAGTATGTGGTATGTATGTGTGTGTGTGTGTCCCCCTTTTCGTTAGCAGGATATCCTTCGGATGGTAAGTGCAATTGCGACAAAATTTTCAGTGTAGCATCGGGATTGGTGAACATGATCTGATTAGATTTTGGGCACAAAAATCACCAGTTGAGTAAGGTAATTAACCTAATTTATGTATTTATTGCTTAGGCTCATTAGCAAGATTACGGATGATAAATGAAACCAAGGTGCTCTGCTGATGACTTGGTTTTGCACGTAGATGCGGGATAAAAGGAAGATGAACTGATTAGATTTTCATGCAGCGTTAAATATGGTATCAGGTCATCTACTTTGCATAATTTATGCGGAATTCAAAAAAGTTTGTCGGATTTTCACGCAACTCGGTGAATATGGTCTACCTTCGTCCCAAAACTTTTTAACAGAGATTTGAGGTCAATGGAGGTCATTCAATGTACCTAATTTGCATAATTTATGCAAAATCTTCCAAGTTGATTGGATTTTCATGAAGCCTGGTGGTTATGGTTTACCTTGAGTTCCAAATTTTCTTATCATGGATTCAGGGTCACTGGAGATCATTCAACGTGTCTAATTTGCATAATTGATGCGTAATTTTAAAGTTTGCCAGATTTTTGTGAAATTTTTTTTATTTTTTTTTCATTTGAACATAATTTAAGGCAATTTTAGTCACATTTACACAAAACTACTCCTTCAAGGGACATTGTCAATAATCAGTCCTTTCAAATTTGAAATTGGTCACTGATTAGTAGACGGTTTCTGTTAAATATGCCAATACCGAAATCTTTAGGAGGACACATGGGAAGCCTTGTAATTGTTTGCATGGTGACTAATAGAAGTCAACAGTGATTGCGCAACCAGGCGAAACACTGGGGGCGATCACCTTGTTCTCCTTCCTACCTATTTTTATGAGGCGACTAAATAGGATGACTTGGATCGTAAACTTGGAAAGGCACCTTACAACATGAATTGATTATGTATAGTTGAACATTGTCTAGTATCTAGAGATCTTTGTCAAATATTAAACATGTTGTAGGTTTCTTTATGTTCTTATTTCATGAGGTATTATTGTTTTTACTGGTCTGATCTTAATCGGCAGGCTAACCCGAATACTACACTGCAAATGATCTTCTGCATTCAGTCACTATGAATATTTTTATAGCAGGCTGCCCTGGCAGTGCTGATCCATGGAATTGAAATTGTTTGAATGACACCTTGCAGGCTTTGTTACCACACAAGTTTACATGAGATGGAAAACTGTAATCTATAGGTCCAAACCCCATTTCAATACGATGTTCCTATGTGAAGTTATTGGCCTTCAAAGTTCGGGCCATTGAGCAGAGAAACTGCGGAGAATCCCAATGGCACAATAACGCATGACTTCACACATGGACAACACAGGAAATTATGTTATTTTATTGATTGTTTCATTTTGTTGGGATAAGTCAACATTTATCAGAAGTTCCGTTGTCTTTCTCACCAATTAACTACAACACCTACCAACCACTCAGCAATCCTCTCCCACAGACTAAATGTTTTTCGAAGTGAAATTAATGTTTGAATTTCTATTGAAAACAAAGAATGTTTGCAGGGTTGTGCAAGGTTGACATCATTATATTGCTGAGGGATGCATTTCGATCTGCGCAATTCACATGCTTCACAATACACAAACTTCAATGACTATACCTCTGTAACGGAAAGTCCTATGAACTTCCGTCCGGACTGATGCATTCAGTTTTTTATCCAGCTATTAAATTAGCTTCTGAATGAATCATCCTGCATTTGCCTTTAATATCGAGAAACATTTGTATCAGTGATCAGGGCATGTCAAATACGGCATGCAGCTTCTGCATGAGTATGTTTGAGATGGAGAACATCATACCGTGTGCTATCGTGAGTATATCCGACTATTGTACAGGTGTATTAATGTACTCACATTACTGTATGGGTGTAATAAATGTATAGGCACAGGCGCTACTCAGAAATTTCACATGCTCACTAAAATTGTATATGAATATTCAATTAAATGTGCAGAAGAAGATGAATGGATTTACTCGGTTCAACTATTATTTACGGGTATCAGAGAATTATGAAAATTATAAATGGAATATTCTCATGCCTTGATGAAGATAAAAAAAAAAAAAACTGACTTCAATTTTTCTCCTTTCCATTCAAAGTACCACCATGAATAATGGACTAAACACCATTTCATAACACTGCATTCAATTGAAATAGAATGTAAAATAAATACATATAATTGTTAACTATATTTTGAGAAGTCATTAGAGCAAAACTTGTTGAAATATAAGTGAATTTGAAATACTAGAATTTAGAATTCTCCCAGATGTCCCTGAGTATATCTGTTCATTGTTTGTGATCGTCAACTGTGACTAGACAGTCTTTGTGAGGCTACTAAGCTCTTCTATTCAGGCGTAAGGCCTTTTGTTGGTTCACACAGAAGCCCAGCTCTGGATGTTCTATACAGTCCGACTGATCGATGAGACGCGAACAAGAGGCATTGAGGGCAATTTTTCAGTAGTGGTGCAGTGACATCATTCAGAATATTCATAGGTTTGTGAGGTAATCCTTCACTGTCATGAGCTGTGAATGTGGAATTTGAAGGCACTCCTCAGGGAGAACTATCTCTTTACCCCCATCCAACAATGAGTCCGCTACTACAACACGGATAACTGACTCATCGGGAGTCAACAAAACAGCAGGGCAACAAACTATTCTGCATTCAGCCTGTCGGCCTACGAGCCACATGCAGCGTTTGATACAACGGGCTTCCTGAACTCGTAGAAATCAAATCAAATCAAATCAAATCATCCCTTCATCATCATTCTGGTGGAC
This sequence comes from Sclerodactyla briareus, assembly GCA_026419785.1. Classification (NCBI taxonomy): domain Eukaryota; kingdom Metazoa; phylum Echinodermata; class Holothuroidea; order Dendrochirotida; family Sclerodactylidae; genus Sclerodactyla; species Sclerodactyla briareus. The sequence continues at coordinate 22,592 of JAODTK010003366.1, read as the reverse complement.
AGCATCTCCACACAGTCCAATTTCCATGGAACTGCATGTCCGATGGACCAATATAGCTCGATCAAATTCATCCGAAATTATTCCAACTTATCAATTTTGACAGGAAAACTTCATTTATGGCTAATTTCTTTTCTCTGATTCCCAATATATTTTGAGATTGGAACGGCTGTAAAAAAATTTCTAGATAGTTGGAGTTTGTAATGGCCAAATCATTGTTTCTAAACTTTGCAACAGAGTACTTTAAGTCTATGACATATAATCTCCCTTCAGAATGTGGAAATTACCATATCAATCTCTTTGGGAGAAAAAAATCACAGGATTGCTGATGAGATCTCGCATCTCCAGGGGTTGCCCTCTTGGGTTTTTCTGTGTTGTCTATTTTTCACTTTCCCTCTTCCCTGGCAATCCAAAAACAACAAAATTTTCAACTGTTTCCACACAACCACAAAAAGAACAGGTTGGCAGGTATGCAACAGAGGGCACTGAAGAGACAAACAACAAAACTCACCTGATTAAAGTCACAAATGGCCAGAGGGAGGCTCTCATCCATAAACCCAATGTCCTTGGAGAACCTATTTAGGATCCGTCCTGAGGGGAGATTAAAGGACATCTGCAGGCTTGGATCCACAAAGTCATATTTGTGGGAATAGAAAACTGTATATCTCATAGTCCAAACCCATTTCAATACGCTGCTTGCCTAATGTGGAGTTGTTGGCCTTCAAATTGGGCCAGTAAGCAGATAAATTGGGGAGAATCCCAATTGGCCAATAACGCATGACGTCACAGATGGACAACACAGGGAATCACTATAGTGTATTGACTTGTTTCATTTTGTTGAATAAGTCAACAATTATCAGAAGTTCTGTTGTCTCTCGCTCACCAAGTAACCATCAAGTCCTATGAACCCATTACAGCAATCCTCTCCCATAGACTAAATGTTTTTTGAAGTGAAAATTAATGTTTGAATTCCAACAGAAAACAAAGAATGTTTGCAGGGTTGTGCAAGTATGACAGTCATTATTTGCATGATGGGATGCATTTTGATCATTTGCAATACACATCTCCACAATACACAAACTTCAAATGACTATAACTCCGTAACGGAAAGTCCTATGAACTCCCGGTTTGGACTCTCGCGTTCAGTTTCTATCCAGCTATTAGGTTAGCCCCTGTAAAAATCACCCTGCAGTGTTCCTTTAAGGTGAGGAGTAACTATTACCACAGATACACACAGATATGCCATCAGGAGGACCATTTGGATCAAGCGATAGGGTGAGGAAGTGTGGTAACAACCAACCCTGACTGACACATCAGCAAAGTGTCTCTGAAACCTCGACCTGCTAGCACTGTAAATTTCATTCCATTTTCATATTCATTCATTTGTTACTCCACAATAGATCATCAATACGGTACAAAATAAATTGTTTTGACATACATATACAATGTGGAAGGAAGTAAACCAGAAACCTGTGGAGGCTTATCGAGAGGTTCACTCCCTGAGAATATATGCAAAGGAAAATTAAATCAAATATAACAGTATTTGTAACACTAATTGTAGGTGCTTCAACCCATTTTTGTTGGCTTCGCACTGATATCAAGGTGTTATGAACCTATGCCTCGGTCCTCTTGGGGAAACTATGTTGTTGGTGGTGAAAGATACAACCTCTCTCCCAATGTCTCCCAGTGGCCCCCGATTCTTCAACAGAGGATGCTAGAGCGAGGTCCCACCAGAATTTGGACTTTTCTGTTTGTATGGGCACCTAGATCTCCTAGCTGTGGGCGAAGCTTCAGGGATGCATCCCGGATTATCATTGAAAGTTCGTGGAAGAGGGACACATCGCCAAAGCTCTGGCAAAACTGATACTTCAGCAGAGCTTCAGGGATGGTTTGGTAGCTGACCTCAAATGACCCCAAAATAACTGGGTACTCATTATGGGAACATACATACCAAGTATGAACCTCATTCATTCATCCAGGCCTGCGTCACATATATTAACAATTTTCCCCAAAGTCCCCCACAATGACCCCCTGTCGCTAACTATAGACCAACAACAGAAAGCTATATTCCAAATTTCAACTTTATCAGGGATACCTGAGACTTCATCAATGAATTTTAACTACCACATTTTCAGTGCTATGGGCTGGGTGAATGAACTCAAACACCCTTGGAACAGACTGCAGTCAGGATAGGGCAGGGACTGAGGTGCTCTCGTGTCTTTTTTACATCAGGTCGTGGTAGTCTTGTGAAGATTTGTTCTTTTGTCTCCGTACTGCAAAAAGGGAATGTCTACCTTTGAACTGGTAACAGTGGATAATTTGAGCTACATACGGAGATCCTGCGACCAGACATGCTCAGCTGGTCGAGCACCAGACAAGAGAGATCAAGAGGGATTGTTGGTTCGATCCTTCTCCTTGTTAGATGCATAACAACTTTTTCAAGATGGCCTTGAGCAGTACAGTCAGTATCTGAGCTGCTCCACCAAACAACCACCCTAATGCTAACTAGAGACCCATGACAAATATGAGTAGGCCTACAACATGCTGGAAACGGCAGCAATGTACTCTCTGGGATCACCAGAGTGCACGGGTAGTTCCCATAGAAGGAGTAGTATCGTCAGCAGAGTTCAACACTGACTGTTTTGTTCAACACTGGCTGTTTGGTTCAACACTGGGAGGACGATCGATGAATGAAATGAACTTGACACCTACCGACGGGGTTCGTCTCAAAGAACTGCATTGGCGCCCTGATGAGGGCAGCAAACATCCTGTTATGAGGTTCTTGGAGCATCAACGCGATGTAGAACAGCCAGGTGGTACGGATGAACGTGAAGAAGAGCAGAGAGACGAGGAATGTTGCGTAGATGTAGAAGTAAAATGAGCGACCTGTGACCTCCACTGGGAAACTGGTGAAATTGCTGAGCTGAAAGATAGGTAAATGTTGCGTGATAGACTCAAATCAGCAAAGGCTGCTTTAAAACTGGCTAGGCCAATTTAATGGCAGATTTGGAACACTGATAGACCTCCAATGACCCAAATTTATGTTGAATTCATTTACAAACATTGGAGGACTCACAATGACCTGATCTATGTTTGAATTTCTCGTCACCGAAAGTAGACCTTGCCAACAGTTTCTCATAAAAAAATTGGAATTTGGAAAAAATATGCATTACTATAAGACTGCCTAATTAGCCTAGTTTACTGCACTATGCAACATTAGTTAGTCAGGTTTCACGTACCTGTTATCCTGCTTCTATATGCCTGATCACTGAACATAGCTCCAACGGTACGTCTGTAATCTCACCTAACAATCTTGAACCATAAATTACATGAACGCTGCTTTTACTCTCTTTCATATATACCAAAATTGGTCTTGCAGTTCTGGAGAAATACTGCACACACGCACACACACTGATGAGTGAGTGCTTGATTTGTTTTTTTTGTACTCTGTCCCAGCAATACAAGAAGAAAGAATGAAAAGTGGTCACCACCTCAGCGAACTCACCACATGTTGTTGTCCAGGCAAGCATCAACACCATGACTATGAGCACATGACTCCTCAGTGAATGCCCACTGTGACAGCCACCAGTCAGACAGAACAAAGAAAACCTACGATGGGAAGAGAGAAAGACTCGATCCAATAAGCACTCCTGCCCCGTGCAACCCAGCATACACCCCATGCACCACACCACCTATCCTCTACCACCTTATGGATGCCATGACTATGAGCACATGACTCCTCAGTAAATGCCACTGTGAGAGCCATCAGTCAGACAGAACAAAGAAAACCTAAGATGGGAAGAGAGAAAGACTCAATGAGCACCCTGGCCCCACCCAATATATACCCTCTCACACCACACCACCCATCCTCTACCACCTTATGGATGCCATGACTATGAGCACATGACTCCTCAGTGAATGCCCACTGTGACAGCCACCAGTCAGACAGAACAAAGAAAACCTAAAACTGTCACGGATCAATTCCTAAAGCAAATCAATAACCCATAACATGAACTCTAGTGACCCCCTATTAGAGGCTCTTCACTCCCTATAGGAGATTAATATGCTAGTCACCACACCATTATACTAACAACCTAGTATAGTGACACCATTGCTTATACAGTTTGCAGAACTATACCGGTCAGAGTAATAATCGACATGGGGACTCATGAAGCGATCATTTATTCGCAGTATGTGAAAAAATTGCACAGTATCTTTTTATTGTTCATCTCGCTGTCCCGCCAGCTGAGGTGGTGTGAGATGCGAACAAGGGAAATTCATGAGCCAGTTTTCTTGTGATTAACTCCCCCATGTTCTTGCTGTTCTTGAATAGCCAATAAGACAAAGTCAGCTTGGATAAGTGAATGTAGTACATTCATGCTCTCTTGTTTCAGAAGGTACTCTGGTCTGATTGTGCTTCTCATCAATTCCTCAGCACAAACCACTCTCAACTTCACTCCTCCCAGCCCACAATCTTACCTTTTTCCCTCTCAACTTGGAAGGCAAATTAACGAAATGACTGGGATATACACAAAAGCTGGTCTCCTGTTTACTGCAAGGTACGGCATGGGTGTAGATTGGCAAACACACCCCCAACTGACCTACTCTGACCCTTAATCTCATTATTTTCCTCTTTCACCAATGCCAAGTGTAACAGGGACCAGACACATGGCAATGTCTTACCAGGGCTGCCTAGTTGAAGAAGATTAATGAATTAGACATGGAAACTCTGCTGAGCCAGGGTATGAACACCTTATAGCACACCCCCCTTTTCCTGCCCCCCTATATCTTCCTCAAGCACCCATCATCCTCACTCGCAAACCGACCATTGCCTCACCTGGGCTGTCAAGTTGAAGAACATGAACGCAACAAACATAAGAATTCCTGTCCCAGCCAGGAGGTACTGGGAGTAGACGGTCCCCTTTACTGAGCCTTCTTCTTTCCCTTCACCGTTCTCACTCTCCTGGTAATCCTGTGAGAAGCGGGCAATTTGTTTGTTGGACGAGCCCGAGGCAGGCGGGGATGACGGTGACTGAATGGTGGAAATATATGACGAATATGGAGACAATGGAAGGTACTATGCCCGCAACCATGAAAGAAGCAGTGGATATATTGTATGACTATAATAACAAATTATGGAAACAACCAAATCAGGAATAGTATTCAAGACAAAATTCAATATATTGGGTTTACTGGTAGGGAAATGTACATGCTGAGAAAGGAAACAGTCCCTTGATAATATTGAGAAGGTCAGGACCATGACTGCCACTACTAACATCAGACGAAAAAAATACCTAAGTAATTGAAATCACCCATGATAGTTGAATTCTTGTCGAGAACTTTGTCAAGCAATCAACATACCTGACAAGATAATCCCTTCAGTAGTAGGCCTTCTCCCACAACCCTACACCATACCCCTTAACCCTAGTGCAACTACCACCCCTGTCATCAATCATAACCCTGTCTTCGGCCCCCTCAACTGCTGCACCGACAACTGGCATCGGTTAAGGGAGAGAGGACATGATGATATTATATACCCTAAGAACACAAAAATGAAAATGTGTTTCAAACTTATCTCAGTCCACTTTTGACACAGCCATGCATGAAGCAACACAGATGTTTTTTTTTTTTTTTTTATATGGCCAACCTACATATGAACCATGAGCCCTCTGGAGCTTTGTATAAACCAGTACAAAAATAAATAAAACCATGGTAATATACAATGAATATGAAGACTATGAATAACTTCAACCATGGGCGGAAAATGAAATATGATATTCTAAATATGTAACCAATGGACATATACTATAAAACAGCACCATGAAATATAATACCCACAAAAATTATGGGAAAAATACAAAAGTAACAATGAACAACAATAACATATTGGCAAAAAACAATAACAATGATTAGGCCATGTACCACAGTAATGAAAGGGAACAACAAAAATATCATACGATCACAATCATGGAAACAAATGAAATTATGAAACATCAGCAATAGAAAACAATCTCGAATATGATAATTTCAAAATGTTGATAAATTCCTGACGCTCGATTGAGCCTGCATCAAGTGAGTTTGTGTCTGTTTAAGGTCCTTATTCATGCAACAGATTTGCCTTTAAGTAGCACAGGTGACTAGAGGATGTATCAACACAGAACACACGCCAAATTTGACGGTATAGCATTTCTGTTGAGATACTCCAATTTACTTCTGAGAAACTTGAGGAATCTATGACACACCCATGGGGGAGGGGACGGAATGATGCAAAGGTCGCCTATAGACCCTAAACCTGATGAAGACCTAACCTACACCACTCAGGATGCACATTCACTCACGTCCTACAACACCCCTGGCAATGAAAACAGCAGGGTCTACTTCCGTTACGTCGCAACTAGTACCCACTTTTACGGTGGGGAAACATGAGGACATTGGAGACATGCCTCGTCTGACAGCACTGCGGAAAAGCCCTTCAGGCTTTCAAAGGGATTAGAACTCGCAATCTATCGATCTTAAGACAGAGTTAATCCATATCTTCATTTGACGTCTGACATCAGTTGGCATAATCCAACCTACTTCAGTAGAGTTGACACCTGGTGGGTGCACTATATATAACTTAATTCACCAAATTTGACAACCAGCTGTCGACTGTTTGATTCACCGTACTGAGCGGGTGGACATCCATTCAACATGATACATGGTCCACCTTACCTCAGCGAAGTTGACATCTCCCATGTTGCCGCTGAAGCTGCTTGTGGAGATGATGCTCTGCTGCCGGGCGCTGCTCCGCCTCCGGTTCCAGTTTTTTCCAGTCTCTTCTCGGGTCTGACGTAATTGAGCAGGGAGGCAAAATCTATACCCTTACCCTGCAGCTCTGTGTAAGTCCCACAGTCAACCATTTTGCCCTTTTGAGAGAAACACAGGGAACATCTCTGACACCGATTTCCATTCAATGGGGTTATGATTAGCCACTGAAAGTCCACTGCATTACAGCCAAACCATGTGAAGACCATTGACAACCAAGACTATGCCCATTGCAACTGCAAGTACAGCCTAGAGAGAAAAACCCTGAATGTTGGTTTGCAAAGCGTCACTGATACCATTCCACCGATCTGACATAATCTTGAGGCGGATATATCATCTGTCCAACCAATGAAATAACGATGGCGGCATTTGAACGACGTCACAACAAAAATTTGGTCTCAGAGCAATTCTATATCGATTACAGAACATAGTCTCCTGTAACACTGATATGATAAAACAAAACTCAATGATAGTCCTATGGTGAGATTTTTTTCAGTCACTAGAATTGAATCAGGACATTGTATACGGTAAGATAAAATTTATGGATCCCATATTATTATAAAAAGTGTGTTATCAGCAGTTGCATGAGCATCACTACCTCTCAAAAGTGGGGGGGATATGGCCATATTTTCAAAATTTTACTGTGCTGAAAATGTTAAAGTCAATGGGAGCATTGTCAAAAAGTGTTCAGTGGAGGGAACAATGTCCCCCCCCCCCTGTCTCCCACCTGTTGACGCCCATGAGCAGTTGAACCCAGGAAGTTTGTAAGGAGTAACTTGTGGGAATGATTCCATGATTCTTGCTAAGAAAATGCTAGAAACCCCCCGAAATACAGATAATATTTGGCACAGATCAATAAAACTATGAAACCATGGAGAAGGCCTTGAAATAGAGAGAAGAGAGACAGACAGGTTTTATTCAGACAGATGGGTAATTACTCACATCTTTGAGGACTACACTTGTCCCTGTACTGGGTACTGCAACTGATGCGTTACCAGGATCACCGACTTGTTCTTCAGATGGCTTTGATACATCTACCAGAATGGAGAATTTGGGTTACTCATATTCAGTACTCGAGGTGAACCCAAGACTGTCTGTCGGGTATACAGATCAGTGAACAAATTTAGCAGTATCCAGGACCGCCCAAAAATACCATAAGACAATCAGAACTTAACAAATATAGGTGCAGGTAGTCCTGATTGAATGGATTTCTGGATGCGAACTACCAAATGAAATTGCCTAATTGGTTCACTGTCATATACATAGAGGTGGTTGCAAAGAGCAGGATATTAGGTACTTATCTACAGATATTTTAGTCGTCATCATCATTATCATACCCATTTATAACTACAGTTATTCCTGACCTTATATAAAGTCTTCCTTGGCCTCCCTTAGACCTCTACACTACACCCTGGGGATATTACTGCTTTTCCGAATCAAGTACCATGGCTATTCAGATTGACCCCAACAATAAGGTTGCCTGAGCAATCAGGGAGTGGCTATTCCAATCTTATTCGATATCTAAGGGTCTTGAGACCCAAAGAACACATTCTCTAAGTTTTGTTCAATCCGGCAAAGTTGGGGAAGAATTATAGGTTTGTGACATCTGAGAGCTATGACTACATACCATATCGTCAGCATGGCACTCGCTTAATTTACCCACATAGCAACCCTGGCAAATTAATAGAGCCCAAACTAGCAACCCGTTCTCCCCAATTTCTTCACACCACGGATGCACCAGCTATGCAATAACCCCAACCATGAACTAAAAAAGGTATCTGTCTGTCATCATCATGCAGTCTTTCACCCAGCAAATTTGATCTGAATACAACAGAGTTGGGAAACTGCATACATCTAAAATTGACTCAATGTCTTCCCCTTTTCACGAGACCAGAATGATGTAGATCTGGGAAAACTGGAATTGTGCATATTCATGCAAATTAAGCGGACCCCAGTCATGTGGCAAGGCCCAGTTCCAACCCACCTAATTTTACCAATAGCAGACTGTGAGATCAATTTTAGTTCCCCTCAGAAAATTGTATGAAAATCTATGGTTGGGAGACCCAATGGAAATGCATCCATAAAATCCCCAGAATAGAGGGGGGGGGAAAAGTTGTCATTCAGAAGGTTTGCTACTCCAATTGAGCATTGGCTACCTCAAAGGGTCGCTACTCGAAAAGTGATCCCGATGTGACCCTGATGCTCAATTCAGAGTAATGACCCTAATGCTCAATCGGAGTAATACCTTCAAAAAAATATATACCAAATCGGGCTTGGTGATGAATCGGATGCACCCTTCCGAATAATGACCTTCGAAGTAGTATCCTGAGTCTAAATTCGGGAGGAGCAACCAAAGTGGCAATACAAAGATGTATGTTGAGCAACTTGAAAAAAACGAACACACTCACCGCTCAAACAGACGGCGCCCTACAGCAGGATCTACAGACACGTAGAGGTCGTCCAACAGATAGATGTCGCATCCTCATTATACCGGCCCCTCGCTAGGCTGACCCTTGACCTCTGACCTCCGCTGAGGGTTACTCCTCGCTCTCCGATCAATGTCAGATCTCCCTCTGGCAAAATGCTTATGTCCTGCAAGGTGAGGGATGAGCAATTGAGTTGAAGCCATTTGTTCTTGAGTGGGGAAGGAGGGGGTCCATTCCGGGCTAGATTTGGTATCAAGATGGTCATTCGGTACCCCAATAACACATTTTATTTTTTTATAACTCCAGTTCCACAAATTAACTTCCTTCAAACAATTTATTTTCAATTCCAAGGAAATGTGCTTTTGGTAGCTAATGGCCCATTTTAAATGACCACTGATCAGAAACTCATAACAGGCCACAGATTGACCCCAGCAGGTCAACACATAGTGTCCCAAGTTTGTTCACCATCTAATTGTACACTCGGCATTTGGGGGACAAAAAGACAACTGCACACAATGGCCTAATATGTCTTTTATGACCTTAACATTGACCTTCCACTGTAAAAATAAGTTAGTCACATTCTCAAAGAATGAACCATTGTGGGCATAAAAGAACATATAACACTGGTACCTTAATGTGAACCTTTATGACAATTTGACTTTGACATTCCCAAAGGTCAACGATGCCCTCGCTTCCAATGACACTCTATCAATCAAGGATACCCCTTTGGGGGCAGGAAAAAAAACCCGATGGCTTATTTTGCCCCCGAAGCTTTTAGGTCGGCCTAACCTCCACAAAGTCCAGATGCCAGAGCAGACAATGCGCACGTAACTAACGTTTGTTCAACATCCATCAAAGCTGCTAGAATGCCGCAAAGGCAATTCCACACAATGATGTAAGGCTCCATGTCAAAATTCGGCCGCCGCGGCCGAGGGAGGCCGCGCCGCCACCGCAGCTCTGGTTCGTTGCTATAAACCAAACCAATAATAGCCAGCAGCGTGCCTGCCGGCAGCGGCCGCCTCGTAATGAGCTCACAGCCTGCTATAGTGCATTGTGAGTGTGCACCAGTGCATATCAGTACAGTCTATTGAACCGTGGCCGCAGCCGCGGAGGCGTCTAAAACAATACATTGATTGGTAAAAATTGGAAGAAACTAATAACGCGGTTTGGGTTTTGTGACATATTGTTCAGATTCATTATCGTTACATTCTTTTGTACATATTAAGGCGAATTATAACATGTCATCACCCAAAATTCTTTAATGGGCTAAAAGAATATTTGTGACCTCAATTTCATTATGAACTTGTGTAGGCCTAGTCTTAAGGTAGCCTCGTGCACAGTAATGTTAGGATATGTTTGGCCTGTATTTATCAACTTAAAAATGTAAAAGTGGAAAATAGACCTGGTATATATATAGCGATTGGCGAGGGTATCGGGCACGCGGGGTGTCATGAAAATCTCAACATTTAGTCAACCCCTAGAAATTGGCGAGTGAAGTTCCTGCGGACTAATTTATTACGTGGAATCTTTGTCTATTGAGGAAATACTGTTGCTATTTCTAACTATCACCTCTAATCGGGGGACATTGCCAATGCTCCACACAAAAATCCTCCTGGGGGACAACTACACTGTGAACCCCAAACCCAGCGTCCTCCTCTACTGCAATGCGCAGTCCTGTCGAGACTTAACTTCTGGCGGCAGTAGCAACGATCACTGATCGAGCATATGATTATTAAGATCGAAAATTAACAACGTAGGTGTCTGTATATATCCATGGACAAATGAGAAATAAATGATTACAATCGTTGGGAAACATGGGCTTCAGAGCCCAGAAGTGGTTTGAATAAATGAAATTTAATCAGTAATTTTCTATCAATACATCTATAATGACATATTGTGTTATTCACCTGCTTATCATAAGCTCCGCCCAATCTCATTTGCTTCGTTCATTATTGCTATGGGGTGCCACTTTGATTATATTTATTAGTGATTACTCTTCTGGTTCACTTGTTGGACTGGAATCAGAGGAGGTAAGTAATCACATTAATCATTTATCTTTTTTATTGGCAACACGTGACCTCTTCCATGTCATTCTGCCTATTAGCCTGCCGGTGGGGGGGGGGGGGGGGGGGGGGGGGGGGGGGGGGGGTGTCTGGAATTCACCTAGACATCCACAGTTGGCTACACCATGACTTCTACCAGTCTGAGAGAGGATGTTGTTAGGGACTTTTATTGGCAAAATGGTGTACCGCTACGAAAATCGCTCAATAACTTGAAACGGAAGGGATTTTCACAATTTTTTCGGCAGTAAACCGTATTCATAAACCTAATTTAAGTATGCTCTTCTTTCCATCGGTACCACTTTCGAGAAAATCGGTCGTAACCCGGCTAGTATACTTCTTTTTCGCGGAACTGGTACCAGGGTCGTGGCGCAGCCGGGCTACGGCGATTTTTAATAGGTTTATATGAAATCACAGTATCTGCAAAAAAAAATCGAAATCCTTCCGTTTTCGAGTTATAAGCGATTTTCGCCTGCCGTTAGGAGGCCTTAAATTGTTCACCACATCGAATATATGGCTGGTGTGTTTGTGTGCATTGTAAATGCAGCATTGTGTATATCGATCGATAGTTCTATTGAAATCGGCCGCCCCGGCCGCTGCTTGCTGCTCCCTTTGTTCACATTTGATTACTAACGGTCCCCGCACAGGTCCAGCGGGGTTGCTAAGCATTCTATTGTGTCTGAATATTACCTCGGGCCGCGCTGCGCCTTCGCCCAGGCCGCCGCGCTATTCCTCGTCAAGGCAGCCGCCGCCGATGCTAAAACTTTTGACATGCGCCTCATTGTCTCTCAATGACTTTTTGACTCTTGACTCACATGGTCACAAGTTTCCAGATCATGTGAACGTTGCATCCAAGTTTAGGCAAACATCCATCAAAGGATGACTTCTGGTCGGATTAGCTCAGTCGGTATAGTGTATGACCGAAATGTTCCGAGTTTGATCCCGGCCAATTGGCCTTTCCGGTGTCATCCGTGAGTCAAGGCGTTCATCTCTGTTTCCTCGTCCTACTTAGGCGTTATTGGGGAACCGTTGAGTGGTTACTTGTTATCACAAGTGTGCTGATTCTGGCAGCCATGTGATGAAATGTCCCCAAGGCATGTTGTGGGGGCAACCATTGGGGCGTTTGGTAGAGTGTGAGCCTCACGTTTGCACTATGGTGCAGGCCGAACAAGTTTACCATTGACCAGGGAACGACCTCCAGTGCTCTGAGACTACTAAATGTACGGTGTAAGCCGCTATATGGAACGGTACTCTCATATTATTATTTAATTGGGCCTATAAGTACTAGTCCATCACATTTTACTTGCTTTAACTCTAATGACACTATATGACATGATGCATTCCACAAATCTATGGGTACAAGCTGAAAGTCATCGCCACTCAAGGAATTTATTACGATTTCAAGAAAATCTAATTCCCTTTGTAGGAAGAAATACATTTTTGGAATGTTGCACACAAAGGCCGATTGTGCCCCTCAATGACCTTGACATTGACATCCTTGAGTTATTGTGTTAAAAGCTGAATTGGCGCAAAATATCAATTTCCACAATTTCCCCATTCTCCCCCAAACCTGACCCCCAGTCAACAACAAAAACCGTAGTTCTTGTACTCCCCATAATGAAGCCACTCATCACTTTCACCTTGTTTGGACCAGCCTTATGGACTTACTCTTGCAGACTTTGACCTCAGATGGCCTCCGACCTGACCCCAACACAATACGGATCATGGATTTTTATGGGGAACCCACTACCAGTATGGGCTTCTTCCATCCAGGGGGTCGGTTAATTCTCTCTCATACAAAGCTAAAATGGCGCAAATATCATTACAATTTTCCATTTCGCCACAAAATTTACCCTGGTCCGCACCAAAAACAATCGGTTGCTTGTACCCCCATAGGAAAGCTACACACTGAAATTACAACTTGATTGGACCACCGTCATTCTAGACTAATCGCTTCACCAGTTTTTTCCAGACTTTGATCTCTAATTGCCTAAGATGACCTTTGACCGACCCCAAACTAATCCAAATTCCAAAACTCTCCAAATCACCCGCCCTCCTCTGTGCAGTGAACTATGGCCTGGCCCTTACCCCCCCCCCCCCCGCCACCCTCCAACTGTACCATACTGACAACCTGTACTGACAGAATACAGTGACCGGATCATCTGCCAGGATGCCCGGGGATTGCCTCAATTAGGACTGCAGTTGTTAATTGCGAATCAGACAACAACTTCATCTTTCCTGCCTCTTGGAGGAATCTGATACATAGGACCTCATGTGGGACCCTTGGCAGCAGTAAACTCGGATGTGGCAGATTGAGGTAAACTAGAATGGATCCAATCTCTGCGTCAGTCCAACAGTGAACTTCCGCAAATCTCTAACATACAGCAATACAGAACATAATAAGCCAAAACACAGAGGCTCGTTCCTCTGCTCAGAACAGACCAGGTAAAAGAATGCAGTATACTTGATTTATCCCCCCCACATTTACCTCCTGAGAGCACACACTGAGAGCGCTGTCTCATACTTTTCTTTTAACGTCTGCCGCCAAACAGGCAGTGTTTTCCTTCATGGTACCAGAGAAGACCCAGGGTTGCTGTGATGAGTCCGCAGATTCCCCGCGAAACATATCTCGCCATACGTCTGGGAGCTCCCAATGAGTGCCATGACCAGAGACGACTGTTACTAGAAAATAAACTGTGAATGTAGCCGCCTAAATAGCATAAAACTCCTAAACTACACCATGCTCTTCAACACTCGCATTTAGTCACTGTTGAATAGACATAATTGGGTGTGTGGAGGGGGTATAGGGGTAAATAAACCCTTTGCTGCTAGAGGTTTCAGAACAAAAACCTCCTTAACTACCACCAGTGCTCTTCACCACCTAATGTAGTCACCTGAATAGACATATATTGGGAGTGTGGAGGGGGTATAGTGGTAAAGTAAACCCTTTACATGCTAGAAGTTTCATCAAACAACAACCCTCCTAACTACCCCAGCACTTATCAACACTCGAATGTCGTCACCCTGAATAGACATATAATTGGAGTGTCGGCGGGGTATATATTGTAGAAAAAGATGAATCCCTTTGCAATGCTAGTTTCAGAACAAAAACCTCCTAAAAACTACCACCACCGTTCTCTTCAACACTGAATGTTAGTGGCACCTGAATAGACATATATTGGGAGTGAGGAGGGGGTAGAGTGGTAAACCCTTTACATGCTCGAGGTTTCAGGGGGATGAAGAAACCTCCTAACTACCACCATGCTCTTCAACACTGTAATGTAGTCACCTGAATAGACATATATTGGGAGTTAGGAGGGGGGTATATATATATTGATAGAATGGACCCTTTGCAGGCTAGATGTTTCAGAACAAAAAAACTTCCTAAACTACCACCAGTGGCTCTTCAACACTTGAATGTAGTCACCTGAATAGACATATAGGGAGTGGGGAGGGGGTAGATTTTCAATCCATTTTTAATTCCATTTATGACTAATGCCCATATATGGGCAATGGCCGAGAAAGACTCCGTGATGACTGAACAGGCAGTCTATGAACCTGTGGGCATCAAATTGAGTTCCGTAAAGTTGAAATGACAGTGAGATCCCGGTGACAGAACACAGCAGCAATCTGGCAGGATGGGTTTGCCTCTTACCTTTCCACCCCCACTGGTCCAATGACTGCAACAAGCTCCTTTGGTCCGACCTTGACCGAGAACCTTGTTCAGACACCTTGCCTGTTATCCTGCGAAGAAGGAACAGGAAAATACCACCAGGAGTTAATCCAGACCAAAAACCAACCATCCCAATGACCATGAGTATGCAACATGCCTGACTATCCATGCATCTTCCAATCCTCTTCCTCGAGCAGGCAAAAGGTCTTGGCCCCATTCCCCCCCCCACCCCTCTAACCCCAGAGAAACCCCAAGAGCTTCTGCCTACTGTACGCTACTGAGCGAATCCTATCCCAAACCAAGAAAACACGGCCCCCAACTTTCCCCCGTCCTGTTATGCTGTATTCTGGTACTATCCTCTGATACCTCTTGCAATTTGTACTTCTATAGTCACCTCTCATGAACTGACTGAACTGAACCAAACCTCTGAGCTGTAGGAATTGAATCAGTGAGTACTGGCCATGTCAATCACATGACCACCCCTATCCCATTAGCCTAAGCTAAATGTGCATTTGGTGGTCTTGGTCAATCTAATCAGCGTCCCCACTGGCATGTTTTTTTTGCAAGTGCAACGGGCGAACTCATGAAGGAACAGTGAAATTGAGATTGAAGACATAAACCTGATGAAATTGCCTTGGATTCAATGTCCGAACTCTAACTCTGACTCTGCGCTCATTCCTTATTCTTACGCTCAATTTTGGCATTCTGGCTCTACTCTGCCTTTCTTTTCCATGGGCGATATTCAGGAATAATACTGCACCTGGGACCTTTAACTTACTGGCGATAAAACAGTCAATACTATGAATTTTAGGTATTCCGAGTCGAGACTGTTATGACCAGTATTAAAGTCGACCTGGCTGTAGTTTATTTCCTATTCCTACTACTCACAACTTAATAGTACCAAACGATTTAGAGATATCCTAACTCTCGATCTAAATCTTTCGTAGCCCTAACAGTAATAAGTAACAGCTAGGGTAACTATTGCGTTCTTTCGATCGAAGAATTGCATTGCTTTACCATGCCAAAAAATGGGCAGTGCGTACTCTCCACGGGGATAATACAAAAACTATAGCATGCCGACCGGGGGTTCTCACAATGTGAACAGAACGTTCACGAATGCAACGAGCAATGCTTGCAAAACAAAAAAAACTTTCGCCTATTTGTATTCTGTTAATTAAGGCAGTATGCCCTCTGAAGTGCGTATACTGAAAGCCTGATCGCGCCGTGTAAACAAACTTCCAGAGGCTCACGCATCTTTCTTGCGTTTGAAAAGTATTGCGTTTACTTGAGACGCAGCAAAACGAGCATCCGAATGTTGTGTTAATCTGACTAGGAGACTGTTATTGCAAAAATAAACGGCCGGATACGTGATTGGGATTAGCCAATCAGGTTTTGTAGTAGCAATAACGGATGCTTGAGGTTTTGTAGGTTCGATAAATATGTGGAATATTTTAGGCTTATGGAAAGGAATTATAATCCTTCACCCAAAAGGAAATTTTTACTCAAAAATATTCACACCCACTGATAATACGTTGTATCCACGACCATCTGAAGATTCCTAATTCTGCAGCAGTAATCCTGCGTGGTGCTTCTCTCTCGAGGGCCCCCTTGGAAGGCCAGGTACCTGGATTAGCATTTTCCTGGTGCGTATCATGGTCACTCTCCAGAGTGTCCTCGCTAGTAGACCAGTTCCGGATTGACGTCACCCTCCTGGTCACGTCCCTGGATGGTTTCGAAAGAGCCCCAGGTCCTCATCGTAGTGAACCCGGGATTATGGTGACCCCGAGGTAAGGAGAAAGCTTCGGAAGGAACTGATCTCATCCTGGCCTCAAAAAATTCTGGTTGTGTGAAATTAATAGAAAAAAAAAGTAATAGTGTGAAGAAGTGTACAGTTTGGTGATTCCGCAAGGCCAGATCGTTTTGTGATAGCCATATATATCATTGATTAAAAAAAAAAAAGTAAAAAACAGGAATAGTTGTGAAGAAGAAGTTTACCGGTTTGGGATATATCCTGCAAGCACAGATAGATTGTTTGGTATTGATTATACATGTGCAGGTGGGAATTGCGGCGATAGTTAATTCAAATAGTTACTATTCGTTTTGACTTCCAGCTAGCCACAATTCTTCAAGATTCTTCAAAAGTAAACATATAGCATTCCACTTCTCCATAAGTTCTTCCAGTATGCATAGAAAACAATACGGTCAATGCTTGCACAATCAACGCAAGCTCGCATGCGGTTGGGGTAGCAAGATTCTGGGTGCGACAAGCAATCATGCGTGACGGAGCATTGTGCCGCCTGAACTCATAAACAGTGCAGGCAGGTTATGTGTTTTAGCCTCAAATTATAGCATTCTGGTTAACCCTGGCTGTGCTATAGTTGCAACACAGTCTGTCGTGGCTCAAGGGGACCTGAATCAGTCTTCCTATTTGTGACGCACCACAGATGTGGATGTGGTGTGCCGTATGAATGTGAAAATATCAACTTTGACGGCGAGGCTGTATTTTGTAAGGAATGTATAGTAATGTGAAAAAGGCCTCGAAAAATTCTAGCCCTCCATGAAAAACGGAATCGAATTTCATCTTATGAGAAAATATGCCATGGACAATTTGGCCGTTTAATGCAGCATCATTGCCCCCATCCGTGCACCTGTTAATGGCATACGACATCCGCATCCATGGAATTCTAGCCTCAAAGGGTAGAGTCTTTGGAAATAACCAAGTCAGGAAACAAACCTGGGTCCCCACTACTGATAAATGTCCTACTACATATGGCATTAGTAGTAGTGGTGATCACTAATGCCAGGTATAGTGACTGAAATACACAGAGTACTGCCCCCGTCCCAATTGGGCAATTTTACAGGCAACAACCATTATCCAGAATAGGTCCCCGAGAGAGCGACTGCCTCCAGCCCCCACCGCACTTTTTGGGGAAAAGTGCGATTGCAAATACAATCCCAACCCACTGGCGCTAGTGGACTGCAGTTCTAAGGGGGTCATGGAATCTTCGGACCAGAGTCGCAAGATTGTCAACCACCAAGGAAAATCTTGTTTTTACTCCCAAGCGTTGTTGCTCGGTAGGTAAAACAGCGGGCATAGATCTGCCAGACACAGCTATTCATTAGCAAGGAAGGGCGCATTCTCTCTGGGCGACTTGCCTCATGGACAGGCGGGCTGGGCTGTTTTGCCACCACAGTGGTCAGGCTGTCACATTATGGTCTCTGGGTTGCCCAGGGTCTTAGCTAACTCTCCTAGTCGCCCTGTGACATGCCGTGATAGATAGATACCGTTGTAGATTTAACCCCCTTCGTTAAGGCGGCGGCTACTTATGAGGGGCAACTACCTTCTGGACCTACTACAAAAATTGCCTTTCGGCCAAACGGGCGCTTCAACACACCCTATACACTAAAAAGAGTTATAGCACAGCGCCGTACCGAACGCAGCCGCTAACTAGCTGGTGCGGCATCGGCGCTGTACTATCATTCAACTAGAACCAGGTCCCCGGCTAAGTGGGGAGGGGGCGGGTGTCAAGAAGGTAAGTTGCCACTCTTAAGTAGCCCCCCTTAACGAAGGGGGTTAACTTATTCCGGCACTTACGTCTGAGACTTACTACAAATTGCGACTTCCCACCGCAAGGAGGTGGGAAGCGGGGAGCGAATAAGCCAACTTAGAATGAGACCACTCACCGTTAAGAACGACGTATGAGTGTCGCCTCCGTAGTCAAACCAGACTCAAGACATTGAAGGGCACCATCCCGTCACAGGGCAGATGTCCCCGGCCAGCCACCAGCCCTACAAAACACGCTCAACGAGCGAGGGCCGCCGCGGTGGAACGGACGGGAACGGAGGGGAACGAAGGGGGTGGGGCGCAAAGCCGACGCTTACCTGGAGGCCAGTGTCCCCCCGGCGCGGGGGCCACCGCCAGACGCGGAACCTGAACCGCGACCCCCGCGCAGGAGGTAAGCGGTATCCATGCGGGATTCACTCCGCACGGGGTCCCGAAGGTATGAGCGATATAAAGGTATTCTGAGATTCATCCCTCAGCCTGGAGATCTCCAAAGACACACCTTTATAGAGCGCGAGTAAGGAAGGCGACCCCCCGACATCGTGAGGCTCGCGGTCGAGACGGGACAATCCCCCGGGTCCACCCGAAGGATCGCGATGACGATCCAGCGAGAGATCTTTCCTTGGAGGCGCGGTGTATGAGGTCGCCGTTGCGATAAAAAAAACAGAGACTTAACCGCGGACTACGGAGGGGACGGGTCCGAACCAGGTAACCCGAAGGGCCCGAACCCGACACCACACCTCATCCCCCTCCAATCCCGAGAACTCCCCAATAGCAGCGATGAAAATTGGAGGCCGGGAGAAGGGAGAAATTGACGATGCGTTATAGTGGAAACGTCGGGTACGGGGAACCAGGCGGACCCCGTGAGGCTCAAAACGCATATGGGGCTGGAGAGGGTGAGGACAAAAGCATTGGCAAGGCCACTACGGCACGCAGCGATGCCGCCGCAAGAAGGAAAGCTGTCTACACTGACAACTGCGGGAGAGAGAGCACAGTCGCTACGGTTAGAAGGGAGGAATGCGCTAGTATGGCAGGCGTCCACCATGCCCAGGGCGGGAAGGGGGGGAACTAGAGTGCGAACTCTAGGACGATCCAAGAACATGCAACGAAGGAGGAAGTCAAGTGGCTTCGCAGAAGACACAGTTGATCCATCCCGAATCCACGATGTATAGCCGCAACAGCGGAACGGTAACCAAGGATCGTGTTCACTTGCCGCCTAAACGGACAAAGTAGAGAGGAAGGAAATCGGCCACCTCCACGACAGTGGCGAGAAGAAGAAACTGGCGATCCGCACAACCACCTGAGAGGCGATTGTGCAAAAAGGGTCACCTCCGGATATGATGAACGGCTAGAACACGCTTGCAAAACTACCACTGGAAGAGAACACTCCGTCGGAGCCTGAGTGATGGCGCGAGAGCGCGTTCCAACGATTGAATGAAGTTCTCGGAAACCGGAAGGTGGAACGCCTGAAGGCGCACTCCGGTGCGCGCGGCCACCAATGGAATCAGGTCCAAGGTCACGGACCAGAGCTACGCGAACGCGTTCACGCCTGCCGGTTTATGTTTGACACTGCCGCTGGGGCGTGGTGGGGTACTGTCGCAACGGACTAGTACGAGGCGGCCCCCCACTCTAGGTTGCAGTAGTTTCAAAACGCACGGAACACCGGCAGCAACTCGAGCACCTTTATGTGGGTCCCCCGTAACTCTGAGTCCCACACGTGGAGCCACCGCGACTCCGGGGGCGTGAGCCCCCCAGGCCCTCCAGCGAGGCATCCGACGTGAGCAAAAAAAAAAGTTGGACGGGGAGGCGGGAAACGTAATCACTGAATACGTTCTGTGCTTGTCCCGTTCAGCACCACCAGGGTGGAGTTTAGTGCCAAGCCCAACATTTAGTGGGTCCGAGCATAGGTTTTCAAACCCCTTAAAAATCCACATCTCGGAATTAGAGGTCCAGCTCGTTTCAAGGGGTCCAATCATCAAGAGTCGGAGTTAATAACACATTATTTGCAGCCAGGGAACTGATGTTGCTTGTCATTTACTAGCCTTGGCCTATATTATTTTAACCAGTAAGCCTCTGCCCACAATCAGCGAGACGTATACCAATCCCAACGAATTAAGCAGAGTGCATCAGCAATCCTAAGTCAACCATCATAATGAGCGCGAGAGCGCGTCCATGATGAAGAGTTCTCTCAACCCGGAAGGTGAACCGCATGAAAACGCACCCCGTGCGCGCGGCCACCACTGGAGCAGGTCCCAGGTCACGGACCCGAGCCTCCGCGAACGGTCCCGCCCTTGCCGTTAGGTATGACACTGCCGCGGGTTGGAGGTGGGGTACTGCCGCAACGGACCGGTACGAGGCGGCCCGCCAATCTCGGTTGCAGTAGTTCAAGAACGGAACACGGCAGCACACTCGAGCCACCTTATGGGGGTCCCCAGTAACTATGATCCACACGTGAGCCAACGAGACTCCGGGGGGTGAGCCCCCCAGCCCTCCAGCGAGGCATCCGACGTTAGGCAAAAAGTTGGACGGGGAAGGCGGAACCGTTTACTCCCTGAATACGTGGTCCCATGTTCGCCACCACCAGGGGTAGCCGCCCCCAAGGCCCAAAAAATTTAGTGGGTCCGAGAAGGCTTTCAGACCCTTAAAAAAGCCACATCTCTGGATCTAGAGTCCAGATCTAGTTTCAAGGGTCCAATCATCAGAGTCGGGATTATTAATGCAATATTTGCAGCCAGGGAACTGGTGTGCTTGTCAATTACTAGCCTAGGCCTATATATTTTAACCCAGTAAGCTTACCCACAATCAAGATTAGCACGTATCCCAATCCCAACGAAATTTAAGCAGAGTGCATCAGCCATCCTAAGTCCAACCATCATCCACGGAATATTTTAAGAGGATTCCAAGATTAGCACAGCAGTAACCTGCAGGAATAGACCCCACAACATACGGCACCAGCAACTCTAATTTGAAACAAGTCTCTGTCACAAACAGCTGTGAGTGTTACATGGAATTATATTGAGCACTTGTAGACTACAGTTAGGTTCCAACTGTACTTGCCTGTATCTCATGTTGTTCTGTTTAGGAAGAGTCAGAGGGAAGCTTCTTACAGATTAGCAGTCATTATGATCTCTACGTTAGCTTAGTTATTCCCCAATCCTTGTCCGAGGCCTCATGTTAATGTTATAGCTACCGTACGCTGGCTACGCTCAGAGGAACAACACAAAATGAGTGAGCTAGCTGGGCAACCCCCCTGATAATCAAGTAAGCCCCAAGGCCTGTGATACTGCCCTAGGCCTCTGCTCACAGACATCCCATATTAAGCCATTTTGAGTTGCGTGTTAAAATAGCCTTAAAATCCCTTGCACATTTGGCACTTGCAGGTACAGTGGTGGAAGTAGTAGCTGTAAAAACTCTAATGACAAAGTAGCCATGCCCTCAACCAGTCGATAGCTGGGCTGAAGAGACCAATGTTAGTCTCGTGTTATTCTTCCGTACACAGAAGATCATGGTAACATAGCCTACCAGTCCCCGAAAACAGTTGTGACCAGAATTTGCCAAGACTTCCAGCTATTATTAGTTTGAGATCGGTGCTGTGACCATCAACAAAATAGAGAAATTGATACCATTCCCCTCGTCAAAGTTAGCAAAGTAAGAGAATTAATCTAGCCTAATATACGGTTGCAAACTAAACAGTCCAGCAACTCAATAAAGCCTAGCATTAAGCACGTAAGTTAGCACGTGTCCTAGTCCGGTGCAACGTTGTTGTGGTTGTGTTATGACACTTTTATTTGCACTACAGGGTAGGTTGGAAAACCATTGCAGTCAAACTTCCTGTAAAAAAAAATCTACGCTAAAATTGGTGCGTCCGAGCAGGGAGGAGACCTGGACGCAAGGGAGAGGGGCTATTGTTGTTTGTAGTGCGTCCAACAATGTAAAAAAGCGTCCTGTCAACAATGACCCCCTGCGGCCGTACTCTAAAAATCAAAGTAGCAACTTTGGACCCCCTAGGCTTACCGTTTACGAGATATAGGGCAAAACGTGAAAAATGCACACGAAACGGTAAAGCCCAC
>JAODTK010003359.1:0-24285 GCA_026419785.1 Sclerodactyla briareus | reverse complement strand
TAACGAATCACATTAGGTCACTGTGCGTACACGCTGCTGAACGTACAGGAATCCAATGAATAGGCCTAGCTAGGCCTATGTCACTGTCAGCCAATATTGCGCCCAGTTTTGATGAACAATGTATGAATGTTTGTTTTTTTTTCAGAATTTTGTTTTTAAACAAAAACAGTTCTACGGCAGAACTGCATTGTAGTTCGAGTAAAAAAGTTATCGAGCCATAGTACCTTCCCCTTAACTTTTCCCCCGAAAAATCTGAAACCTATGAAACCACCCCTCACGCGTCCCACTATATGCACCTTCTGTGACGGCGATTATTTGCAATTGATCCAAACAGATTTGAGCCTATGGTCAGTGCGGATCCGTTGAATGAAAAAATATGGTGCGGATTCCAAAACACTGCACACCACGTACAGTAGCGTTCGGTTGTGAGACGAGGAAATGACAGGCATGTTTTCAAGCCAGTTGTGAAAAACGGAGGTGTGATTGGTCAGTTTTCAAGTTATAACCCAGCAGAGGGTTCTATTAACGAATTGCACTGAAGCAACCCAAGGCGCACCCCAAATCTTGCCAACCACAGTGTGCACTGGTAACTCAGCCGTAGGGCCGTGGTGGATGGATGGTTATAGGACTGTATACTCTCAAATTAAACAACGTTAGTAAAGTTTGGATATATAGATTATACCCTTACTTCACAAAGAACGGAGGCAAACAGTTGATGTGGGAAACCGTGACAGAGAAGAGCTGTGTACTAGCCTGATTGGACGAGTCCGAAGGTTTTCAATGAGGGGTGGTTCGGTTTGTTCTTATCCTGCTGTTAGTGTGAAGGGACGTGTGACGTCACGGTATATATTAGGAGACGAGGTGGCTCGCGTGTAGTCTTGTGTTAATTTAATGACGATTATTAATTTTAGTATCACTCGTTTGAGTGAATGTTACTTATCTGGCTTGCAATTGAAAAATAGCAGTTGATGACAACACAGCTCTGTGAATATAATGTCTTGCAAATTTGTCTGGGGGGTGTACTCTATTTGTTCTGTGATTGGCTCCTCCAACTTGTATCAAGAGGCTGCTGGAAGCCTGACCAATCTGGACAAGTGTTGTTACGGTGTGAAAACTGCAGGGTAACTGCGGGCGCACTCAGAAATGTGCAAAGGCTACACGAAAGGGAGAAGGCGCAACATTCGGCAAGGGTTGCCAACAACGTCTTTAAACACAAGACTAGTGTGTTGTTGCGTCAGCACTCATGCCAATAGAAGTGATTAAAATCTGCCCAAGTTTTTTCACATGAAGTCACGCTAGGTTACGTTCATGCGGTCAGTGATATGCTAGACACATGACTCAATCCACACGTGGGATTAGGGTTTGGTTTTGTTCTTCGCCAGCGCGCCGCCGCCAGGAATTTTCGTCGTGTAGAGCGATCTCTCCAAGCATCGTCGGATTGATGTGAAACTTTGCAAACGTTGTCGGCATGAAAATCTTGGATGAGTTCAAAAGTGGGCGTCGCAGCTCCACCCTAGGGCGGCCATTATCAACTTTGGGTTCTGAGCATCAGAGGGGATAGAAGTCACCATCAATGATAAAGAGAAGTACACTCGGGATTCAGAAACAATGGTTGGAAGTATGCGGGACCCACTTCGAAATGATCACAAACGGAGAAGGTCACAATGCACATAATTTCTCGAGATGTGAAATAAAAATGAGATGATTCCTAAGTAGACTACGCTTCCCCACAAACACGAATGTGAAAATCATTTTAATATGTTTCCCCTAAACGTTTCAAAAAATATTTTTTCGGAGGAGTAACAACACCAGAGTGGGAAAATTTTCCATAACTTTTTACACGATATTCTCACAAAACTTCTGTTAACTTTTTCGATAACCTATGGAGTGATCCGAGAATGTTGTGGAGTATGGAATTTGCACCAAAAGGTTATATGTATGGTGCCATGCTGATGGAGGACCGGAGATCGTTGAACAGTACTGAGTGATGACTGGTGACATGTTCAAAAATGGGGAGAAAATCTGAAGGAAAAATACTATGAGTTTGTTTCCTTTTTGATTCCTGCCAAGGAACAGTAATCTATGCAGCAATGCACCGTGCGTATGTGTGTGTGTGTGTCTGTGTCGTGTAGGTGGCTGTGTGTGGCTGTGTGTGACACCCCTTGTTCCAGCACGATATCTAAACGTACGCAAACTGGTATGAAGTTCAAATTAGGATATGTGGGTTGTCCACATAATGGGGAGATGACCCCTTTGTTTGGGTGCCCTTCAGTTCATTCAAGGCACGAGGCACAGTTCAAACAAGCGTGTCAGCACGATCTCTAACGAACGCTAGTATCTATCAAGTTCAATTGGGTATGTGGGTAGCATGTATAATGAGGATAACCCTAATTGTTTTTTGGTGTCAGGTCAGGTCCTATCAAGTCACTATAGGAATTGTCATATATCTCGGCCACGAAACCATTTGGAGGACTGGTGGTCCGTAATGAAAGTTTTCGTTCGTCTGGATGAAAACATCTGGTGACCGACTTTTGACCCTCATTTGACCTTTTGGCCTTCGACCTCATTTGACCTCTGACCTCTGGTGATTTTGCATGCTTTTTATGTATTGGTGGAAGCATCTTGTTAAGACAAACAAAAAATCAATGACACTACCATACTACGATACTCTTATCACAACTATCTCAATGAATGTGGAAGTCAGACAGCTAAAATCGTCCATATATCTCGGTAAAAAAAAAAAACCACGAACATTTGGAGGACTGTCATAATGGAAAGTTTCGTTCGTCTGGGATAAATACATCCGGTGACCAACTTTGACCT
Source organism: Sclerodactyla briareus (assembly GCA_026419785.1). Taxonomy (NCBI): domain Eukaryota; kingdom Metazoa; phylum Echinodermata; class Holothuroidea; order Dendrochirotida; family Sclerodactylidae; genus Sclerodactyla; species Sclerodactyla briareus. The sequence goes on along the minus strand of JAODTK010003359.1, from coordinate 21,462 downwards.
CATTGCCCTATTGACCTTTTGACCTATTTACCTTTTGACCTGGTTATTTTTCATGCTTTTTATATGTTGGCCGGAAGCGTCTTGGTTCCGACAAACACAAGTCAATGACACTACCATACTTACATACTCTTTATCCCGCTTCTCAATGAAGTGTGGCAAGGTCAAGACAGCAAAACACTGGCATGTTGGAATACATAAAAATTGGCATTTGACATCTTCTCCTCCGCATTATATTATGAACTGCAAGTAGCTATTCAGTTCAAATTAGTGTGTGATGTAAACATGATGAAGAATAACCTATTTGTTTTCTTGGTAATACATGTCAAGGTCATTCCAGGTCACCATAGGACAATCCTTTATATCTCTGCAACGATTCATTGTCCAGAGTGAGAACAAGCGATACCAACCAAACAATATCCCACAGTGAAGACAGGTCAAATTCTTGAATTGTCTTTTAATTGTTATTCCTGATATTGTTTTAGTATTTGACTAGCACCAAATATTTTTCCCAGACAGACAGACCAATCTTGAATTGTCCTTTTATTATTAGCCACATTGACCACCTAGATGTACCTCCGACCTATTAGTGGTGTTGCTACGGGTGGGGGTGGCAATTTTGGTCTTGCACGCCACCCCCCTCCCACCCCAGGTTTTCATAGCAGCTATGAAAATTGAAAAATGTAGCCCCTTTTTGCAGCCTGTACACTGCAATTCATTGACAAATCCTAATTGCCCAAGCAGAAACCCTCTTCTTCTATACCTCCCTCTCATTTGTGTTACATTCGACCACCAAAGTGTTGTGTTGCCCTCTTCGTAAAATCTGGGTTGCTTCATTCCCCCCTCCCCTCCCCCTCCCCAATACAAGTTTCCCCCAGTGAAGACAGTCAACATTCCTTCAATGAGTTTGGGGTCCATTTATATTATTCCTGATTATGTCCTGAATATTTGCTAGCACTCATGCCACCATGTATGTAATGTTGTACCACCCTATCAGTAAAGTGGTCAATGTTCTATGGGTGGCGTGGGAATTGCAAGGAGCTAGCCTCTTCCTTACATGCACCCCCCCTCCCCCCACTTTTTATAAAAAAAAACCCTATTGAAAATTGAAAATGTAGCCCTTCTTGAAGCCTGCCTCAACTGCATTCATTGGACAACATTCCTAAGCAAGGCAGAATACGTTTCTTCTTGCGTATACTGCTATACGATATATGGATTATCGCTTGGAGGGGTAACAACTGGCAATTCTTCATAGGCGTCTTCATCTTTACCGGGGAGAATTGCCAGTTTGTTGCTTTACATTAATGAACACGGTGAGATGACTTCAAATTTTCCTCCCATTTACTATTATTACAGCAGAAAATTCACACCAGATGTACCTGCGAATTCTTAGAACACCTATGTATGTAGCCTAGCCATTAACCTCTTCAACCACTGTCTGAACATTGTGTGTGTATACTATAATAAGCCTTCAGTTTGCCTGGTCAACATTCCCATCCCTCAAAAGGATTTAATCTCTCAAGCTGTGTGGTAGAGACTGCAAAGACGTGAGAAGTAAACAAACACATAATAAACTTTTAGACTGCCTGTCAGACATCAGTGTGGAAATGGTACCTGCACTGGCAATGCTCAGAGGATGAGAGTGTGTGATCCAATTAATTCTCTGTGTGCCTCATTCTTACTGATTTATTGATTGTTCACCCTTCCCTATTGGGTGCGAAGCACACTTCCAGGTTGTGAATGCACTTTACAGGCAGGACTGGCATTGGGTATTTTACCCTGTGATTCATAGACGAGCCCTACTGAGGGGATTAACTGTGGTTGTGTAGAAGCAGTGAGTTGGAGGAAGAAGAAGCAAGGGTCAAGGAAAACTTCTTAAAGTAAGTAAGGGCACAACATTTGTGGATTTTTTGCTTATGAGCAAAAAGTGGGCCATTACCCTGTACCCCTGGCAAAAAGTGAGGGCATTACCCTGTTACCCCAGGCAAAATGGGCAGGGGTTTGAGTCTTTAAGTATCTCTCTTCTTCCCAGTGCCTCTCCTATCTGGTGTTGCCTGTCCACATGATGTGTGACTATTTGGAAAATGATTGCCAGGATATAATCTGTTGAACAATTGGGCCAGAATCATACTGGAATCAACATTACCTTATCCCACATAATTCACGAAATGTCTCAACATGCCCCCTATTTACATCTAGAAAATTACAAGATCTTGTCGTTCTATTTATCTAATCTTTTATATTATCGTGCAAGCAGATTATTTTGTTATGGATTTGCTGCATGGGGTGGGTCATATAGAGAGACATTCCCCCACCCCACCAATGTAGGGGAGAATAAAACAAAAATGTGATTTTTGAACAGCCTTGTGAAAAGTGTGACCCTAAAAATAGCATAGACATTTGATGGATGGGAAAGGCTTTGATACAAAATTCTGCACAGTTTGCACTTGTCAAATTGCATGAGCCAACCCCTTGACCCCAGCAATGTGAGTCATTGCACTTCAACAAAATGATTCACCCCTCAGTCACTTGTGCCTGAAAAAAATAATGAAAATTGATCCACCCACAGTCACTTTGGGAAAGACAACAGACTACTCTGACTGTAGCAAATTGTAAGGATTGACTGGCAATGACTTTCCCCTCGGTCACATTAGTGATTAACGCTATGGTACAATGCCAACATGTGAGACACCATAGCTATTGGACACTGACTGTCACCTACAATGACTCGCCTTGTTCAGGGTAAATGGAGGATGCAATTGATAATTATAGGCCTGTATGCACTTCTCTTTCTCCACACCTATACCCCTAAAAAAGATATTTTTTCCATTTGTTAATGATTGTTGGTTCGTCCGATTCAAGAACTCTGCCACTTCATTCAAATCTATCTCTATCTGCTTTGACCACACCATCACTTTATGAGTGATGATTGTCGCTAAAGTGATCCTCATCATTTAGCCTTGCCTGCAAGTCTGCTGACTCGTGTTACGGTCGCGGGACTTCCCACCCTTAATGGAAAACATTGGACCTCGCGGGTTATGACTCGTGACTTTGCCTTCACTCTTCAAGATCTACGTACTTCCAGGTTTGTTTCAGTGATTTCATTTCAATTATTGCCTCAGATGACTTTTTGAACTTTGGTCAAAGAAACAATTATCTCATCTCCTGTGCTAATTAATTATTGCAGGTGATCGTTTGTGTCAAGAGTTTGGTTTTGAGTTGGCAACACACATCTTGCAGGGTTGATATAGCTGAGTAGGTGAACATGCCAGGAAAAAAGGCAAGGACTCACTACGCAGGTTGCTTCCTTGTTGATTCCGTGACTCAGTCGAGGAATCTATGCAGTCAAGTCAAGTGTGTAGTGTGTGCGTATGTTATGCCCGGCTGTGATCACGATAACTCCACCGTGCTTCGAAAAATATTTTGGAATTTAGTAACCCTTCGGCTTCCCGGAGCGGCTTGAATTTGGGTAAGCCCGGAGGGCCACTGGGTGTCCATATTTACCCGGTGTTTAAAGTTTACTGTTATGCAAACACTAATTGAGGCAATTTAGTGAGAGTCGCTGTTACCGCTTGTGGTGGGGGGAGGATTCCCCTTCTCTGGTCCCGCATTAATCCGGTATCAGCATCGCAATTGCGCCTCAATTGAGCCCGCCCTAATGCGCACCCTTTGTTTTTTTTGGATCGCAAATTGCGATAAGAAATCTACAAATCAGGCTGATTTTTATAAAATCTGCAAAACATTAGATGGCTGTATAACAAGCATTTGCACAGGTCAATTTTGAGGATGGTAAAATTAAAAAGTTTTGGTGACCAACGTTTCCGATGTTTGTCAGACAAAAACGAAAATACTATCAGCATACATCGTTTCACAATAGGACTACGTACAACAGTTAATGCAGAGTCCTATGGTACGTGGCACAGCATCGAGTAACCCCCCTTTTAGTTTTCCCGACGCTATAGCAAAAATATGACATTTCGCGTAACAGGACGTGTACATGTAAACAAATTCCACTATGAACCATGTGCTGTTGTGGCACAATCACAGTACAATACGTTAAAAAACATTTTGCCATCTTTTAAAAAAACAATGACTAATCACATGGACATGTGTCAGTGGGTTAATCAATACTTTTAAGCCAAGGTGTTTGACCACATTTTCATGAATTGGCTTCAGAAAGTGCTTTGATTTCTTAGTCTTAACTTGTCTCCTTAACAGAGTCAATACAAGTTGAACAGCCTAGACTTGGCCTACCGTCCTATGTGCCTGTGTGAGATAGTTTGATAGTTGGGATATTTTGCACATTTTCCTTGCAAATACAACCTTACCCCCATGAAAAAACAAACAATATGGATAAGAACAAAAACGCTGATAAAGATTTTGCCCTTCGATGGGCTTGGGCCAATTTTTCGTACATGTGGCATTGCAGATTTAAGAAAAAAACCTTGGGATTTGGCATTTTATTTGCAGTCAGCGAACCCCACTCAATTTATTGGTATGTTCATGAGTTCAATACAGAAAAGTTTAGGGTCATTGGCGTGATGTTATGACACAACACACTGCTCTCTTAATTGATTCTCTTATATAAAATAGATATAGTTTAGTCCCAATGCTGCTCTTTGAGAAAAACCTAAATTGCACTCTACTAGATTTGTGCTCATTTTGGTTTTTTGTTCAGAGTTAGGCCTATGATTATGAGGCATTTATTGCATTTAACACTGTAGTTTTCAGTATTTCAAAGGAGCACATTAGAAAAACAATTTTTTTTTATCAATTCAAATAAAGCTGCTAGTAGTCCACTATTGAGGGTACCAGGTTCGCTTAAAAAAATTAGATTGTTCATTGGGGCCGCCTGCCTTGTAGAAGCTCCATCTTTAGGTCTTTTTAATCTCTACAAAAAATAGTTTCTGGAAGGGAAATAATCATTTCTATGAAATTAGTCCCCTGTGACAAATGCCTGAGTGACAGTAATTGAATTAATAGTTAGCAAATTTAAGATTCCATGGGATAGAACTAAAAGTTATTTATATTACTCCAGAAGGAATTAAAGCACAACAGTAAGGTTGAGACATAGTCGCATCCTGAATTAGCAAGTGAAAGTAGCATTAATAATGACACACATTTAAAGAAGTATGTTTGTAACACACGAAATGATAAAAGTAAACCAATTATGAAATTGACAGGGAATTATCTTCCAACCTCGCAAGGGTGTGGTGCTCACTGAGTTATATGTTTGATGGAATGACAGAACTTAAAAAACACGAAACTATGGCTATTTAAGCTATACTTAAATTCTTCAACAATAGAAAACATGCAAATGTTTAGCATTTTTTTAAGTGCTATGCCAAAAATTGTTAATTGCTTTACAATTGAAAAATTTGTATTATCACTTTTGCTATACAACACCAATCTTTATGGCGTGCCCTGCCCCCTATCAATTTTTCAAAGGGGGATTTTTCGAAATCAAGGGGGTTTGCTCAGCTCAGCGAATTTTTCTGTACCATGCACTGGCATGCCGCCGAACATTGCAAGTTTTTGTCTCGTCTGAACTTTTGTTCAAGGAGAGACCATATTGTGGTCACGTTGTTGTGTGTGTGTGGTGTGTGGGTGCTGTCTGTCGTCTGTCTGTCCGTATGTGCGGTTCGATATCTCCTGAACCGTGAAAGCCCTCATGCGGACTTTTTGTGGGGTGCGCATTGAAGGTTGCCGATGTGCAATCCACTTTTCGTCCTCGAAAATACATACTCATTTTTGCATAAATTTGCATCTTTAAATGAAATGGGCCCGGAAGCTTGTGTACACGATATCTCTCCGCTCGGTAGATGCTTGGTGATGGCCGTTTCGGAGTATAGAACAACTTGATGAAGTACCAAACTGAATTGGTTCCTGGCAGATATATGCTAATTAAGTAGTCTTAATTTGCATATTTTCTGCGATATTTTTGAAGTTTGTTTGGTTTTTACTGAACTTGGTGGAGATGATTTACTATAGTCCCAACAAATTTACAGTAGGGACGAGGTCACCAAAGGTCATTAATGTAACTATTTGCATTTACCTAGTCTAATTTTGCATATTATGCATATTTTACAGTTGGTTGAAATCCTCATGAACTTGGTGGAGATGGTTACACCTTTGATCCTGATTAATTTACACAGTGTAAGGTCACTAAAGGTAATTTAATGTTGAATAATTTGCATACATTATGCAATTTTTCGCAATTTTGTTAAATGGCCAATTACAATTGGAATGAATGCATTTAGGGTTGCTTGTGGAGATTTGTCATGGTAATTGTGGGTTCAGTAGATCAAACCATCTAGAGACAGGTCAAAGGTCAAAGGTCAAGTCTTAAGAGAATGTGCGTATTTTAGGGAGTTACAGGCCAAGAAACAAAAACCGTCAATTTTTGGATATGTGATAGAGCTCTGTGTGCTACATAGACCAAACCAACTCCCGCTTCATCTGACCCCTGGTCTCCAAGTTACAAGGGGCCCGAAGGTCCGTTTGGATACCATTTTGGGTGCTAGCATAGGGCGTGTGTCTCTGACTTACATAATGCCTCTCGGTGCGTTGTGGTGCATCACATCTAGGCAGCCTTTTCTAAAAACCGTCCTGTCATCAAAGGTCACTTAAGGTAAAAACCTGCCAAATATAACATTTTTCTGCAAACACTTCAATGATTGTATGCTAGTAATGGCTGGCATTATGGTACGTAGCATATCATCAGAGTTAACATTTTTTCATATAAAAACGTTACGACGTCATCAAAGGTCCTTCAGGGTCACTATGACACAAAACTGCTAATAATGGCATTTTCTCGCAACAACCTCCACAAACTGTATGCAATATGGCTGATATGTTGAGTCATGGTGCTCATTATCGAGGGGAATATTTTCATGAAAAACTGTTATGTCATAACAGGGATTTAAGGCTAATAATCAATGTTCATTAAATCCTAATAGTTATTCCAAAGATTCCCTCATTCCTCTATCATGAACCCCGCCTCCCACTCCAGCCTTTTTTGGCCCCCTCTGACAATAATTCAAGGGTTTGTTTACATAGCTCCCATTGTGCTCTCTGTACCATGGAGGTGAAAAAGTCCATGCCCACAGGACCTATTCACGAATGGCAGGTGGTCAGTTACACCTGCAGTAGAGTATCTATCTATCTCTCTATCCATCTATCTATCTAGCTATCTATCTATCTATCTATCTACTTCTATCTCATCTATCTATCCATCTCTATCTTGCTATCTATCTATCCATCCCATCCATCCATCCATCCATCCATCCATCCATCGATTCATCCATTCCTCCTCCTCCATCCAGCCTCCTCCATCCATCCATCCATCCCCATCCATCCCATCCATCATCATCCATCCATCCATGAATGGCCAGGTTCAGTTACCCTGCAGTAGAGTATCCTCCATCCATCCATCCATTACTGTCCTGCAGTGTCCACAATGGATCTTGGGCTCCCTGCACAATGTCTTTTGTGCTGCCAAATATCAATCTTTGATTGATGTAGACTAAACTTGGACATAATTGGTCATTGACCCTCTAGGACCATTTCTGACTTGTGAAGGTCAGGTCAAAGTTCATTAAAGTGGCACAATAGGCCTTTGTTTCAAAATTACAAAATGTATCTTCTCCTCAAAAGCATTAGATTGTCTTGAAACTCAGTCATAATGTTCCTTGAGTAGTGCTGCCTTTCAGGTTGTACACAGTTCTTTTGGTGGTGCCTAATATAATGCCATAGGAGTTCAAACAGTAACAGCTGGTGAAAAGAAGTATATATAGTCCTTAACGTCAACTTTGATGGTGTGGACCGAATCGGAAACACTGTTTTCTTGACCCCTGGGTACCAACTTCGACCTTGTTAGTTCAATTCAAAGGTCATTAGAGGGAATAAGGGACTGCTTTTTGTTGCAATCTACAAAAGCATTTTCTCCATATGAAGATGCTTGGATTGTTCTCACCTTACCTTCTAATGTTTCTCGAAAATAACTCTCTGGCAGTTCACAAAAAATTCACATGTCATGTTATCTGAGGTAGTTTAAGGTTCATTTTAGGGAAAATTACATTTTGATATTTTCCCATGATCCTTTCACATTTCTTCCTAATCCTCCGTAATCTGACCCGCACTATTTGTTACTGTAGATATCTGTGTCGACATGACCCTCAACCAGAACATGCCAATTAACATGGCCGGACCGGCGATTTGGCGTAGGCCCCCTAGAAAGGACCTATTCCTTAGGAATATGCCTTGCCTATCTAAGCATTGGATATGGGACTTGATTCATGAGGAATATTTTAGAGTGAAAACTTTTTAATGTCTATGTAGATCGCGATCAATAGAACCTTGAATCAAGGTTTTGGAGCGCCCACCACTTCGCAGCGGAAGGTTTGAAGCACAGGTGCTCGAGCGTTGACCGCTATACCAATAATGTTAGCGCCTAGGCCTATTAGTATTACTGCTAGTACAGCTTTAATAGTATCTATCGCTAAGTAGGTCCAACCCTACGAGCCGCCATGGTGTGGAGAGGGTGAGTATCGAAGTTGGATCAGCTCAATATTTTTGCACAATCTTTGCATCCTCATTAGTTGTGTGTCAGAAATCGTTACACTGCAGACTGAGAAAAAACCTAGTTTTGTTTACAATGGGGGACATTAGTCAATGATTCTGTCAGAACGGGTGCATGTAACACATTCTATGTTATCCATGTGAATTGGGACCAAATTCACTGTAACATAACGTTAAAATCTGGCAATCTGAAAACATTTGAAAATCATCAGCTAATGAAAAACAGCATGTAATGGTTTGATACAAACACATTCACAAAAGATTGATTCATGTTATTTGCAAGGTGTCCTTCATTTATTCACTTTCTGGATCTAGGCTAATGTGGTCCCCTGTACAAAATCATACACGTTAAGTACTTAGGCCTACTGTTTGTCTACCTTTGGGATTTAACCCAGAGCCATTGAAAATTACAGATTTTGTTTTCTTATTTATTCACCCAAAATACAATTTTGGCATGGACAGAACATTCACTAGGCCCCCCAAAAATGTTGCCGTTGAAGGATTTACACTTTCGGCGACATGACGTAGCTATGGGAGGGAAGGAGGACTTATGGCATGGGGTAAGCATCTCAGTGGGCATGTACCCACTGTTTACAGTTTAACTTGTGTAGCACTAGTCTGCGATGTAGTCGATTGGAGAGAGGCAATCAGGGAGACAAACTTGGGCCAAGAGGGAGGCTGTTGAGATTGGTATTAGGTGTGGGGTCAGGGATTAGGAGTGGGGTTAGAGTTACTGTAGTTTAGGATGTTTGTTACAACAAATTTGTGATAACATCTGCAATTGGATCTGACTCCTACTCCTGGCCAATTCCTGAAACTTTGTAACACTAATCTAATACCTCGGATCCAAGTACACATCACAGGTATGCAAATTATGCCGTTTTTGTTTCGCCTTAACTGACAACTTTCTTTTTAGCAGGATTTCCCTTCTGAAACGGTGAGGCCAATTTTGACGCAATTTTGTAATGTATATCAGGGTTGAGTGAACACGATCTGACTAGTTCCTTGGGCGCAAAACTCACCATAAAGGGGGTAAATTTGCCTACTTTATAATATTCCATTGTTTAAGCTCGTTAGCAAGATTACAGGTGAACTGTCACTGCTATGGTGACTTGGTTTTGGCACAATAGGTGAAGGATATGAGGTCGATGAACGATTAGATTTACAGTTTAAATATGCCTAATTAAGTTGTCTAATTTCATATTTTATGTGAATTCAATTTTTGTACATTCTCCCTGAAACTTGACAGTGAATAGGTCTAATCTAGTCCGAATTATTTCGGAGCTTCAGGGTCGATGGAGTCAATCATGTTTCTAATTTGCGTAATTTATGAGAAACATGAAGTTGGTTGGATTTTAAACCTGGTCGGTATGGTTTACCTTCGAGTTCTAAATTTTTCATCTTAGATTCCGTGTCACTGGAGTCCTTCAACATACGGCTAATTTGCATAATTTACTTGCAATGCTAAAGTTTGCCCGAATCCCATGAAACTGTAGGGTATTACTTACCTTTTCAACTTCTTAAATTAGACTGGAAGTTATCCAGTTAGATCTATTTAGCATAGTTCATTCCAAATTTCAAAGTTTTGGATTTTTATATGAAGCGTGATGCTTGTGGTCTACCTTTAGTCCCAATTTTTTTTACGTTGACTCGAGTCACTGGGGTTTAATTTCAGTGTGTATAATTTTGCTTCATTCATGCAACAGTTCAAGTGGTTAGATTCCCATGAAATGTGTAGAGTGTGGTCCCCATTGGTCCTGAGATATTATTTGAAATGAGAATGGGTCAATGAAGTGGAGTAGAGTATTGTGTCTGATTTGCAGAAGTAGAATTTCAGTCATATTTCCACAGAACCTATACTCCTTCGTTAGACATAGTCAACCACTTCCTATAATTGAAATTGTTCCTGGTTATAAGCTGTTCCCCTGTTGAATCTAATACAAAATCACCATCCGCATACAGGGATTCCTTGTTATTGTTTTGCATGTGCTATAGAAAAACCCATCGATCGTGCAACCAGGCGGTACACTGGGGTGATGGGCTTGTACCTCTTGAAACCTCTTTCTGAACAAGTAAAGTTTACAAATACTACGGATGTTTTTTTTTCCCTCAATTTCCCAAAATAGCGGGAGGGACGATCAATATGTTCATTTATTTTTTACTTGGCCTGTTAAGAAGCCTGGCCTTGGAGTGCTAAGTTTGTGCTAAATGAGAAAACTGGTAAAGTTAACTACAGTAAGTCTACAGATTAATCCTCAATGACTGACTGTGTGTTTAGTGGTTCCACACACTTCCACATAACAGAATTGTTTACATTGGGAGTATATTCAGTCCTCTGTTAAGACTAGTAAATGTCCTCAGGCCAAGGGCATATTGCCCACACTTTCTTTGGGTTTGTATGCCTAGAGTTCACCTACTGCTTTCTACCAAATTTGACAACACCGTTTCAATGCCAAGTACCCATGTCACTGCTATCGTATCCCATGGACGTTTTCGGCCAACCCGGCGGGATGTTGGGCCGCCTGCCTAATCTAACCAACTTACTCCTAATACCATCCCATAATCACCGGCGCTAATGCAATATAGGTTTGGACCTGTTCAACCATAAACGCTCAAAGATCTGGGTACAATTCCATCTAATAAGAAGGCCCAGTAATAATAGGAGGCCAAGCATGTATTGAGCCCAGATGTCACAGGTTTAAAGACTTATTGCAATTACTTTTTTTTGAATGTTTACTAACTAGGTGTGTAATGAGCGCTTAGGGTGCGGTAAATCACAATCCTTGCCACATCGGGGGGGGGGGGGGAGGTTGTCAACGGACCATAACGGGAGTAAACAGCATCACTGAAATTTCCCGTAATTCATAATGGGGTCCTTGTTGATCTTCTGAAGTGAAATATTTGAGCATTTATTTGGGTTTGAGCTACAGCACCATTTGGTGCTCTTGTTTTCATTCCATCACCACTCATTTCTGTGAATAGAGCAATCCCTTGATTATTCCTATATAAAATTGGTATTATTCACATAGCTGAAGGACACTGGAGGCATTCAGTGTGTCTATTTTTCGCATGGTGTTTCCAAATTTCAAAGTTGTTTTTGATTTTCTGAAGCTTTGATTGGTATGGTCACCTTACTTTTGGTCCCCCAAAATGTTAACATAACATTGCCTCGAGTCAACTGGGGTTATGCCAGAGTGGTTCAAATTGTTTCACATTCAATGCCAATGTTCAAGTTTTGTTGAATTCCCCTGAATGTATAAGTGCGGTCCTGAGATATTTGAAATTAGATAATGGGTCAATGGAGTTGAATATTGTTTTTATTTTTGCATAATTTAGGCAATCTTATCACAGTTCACATCCTTATACTTCTTACTCTTCATTAGACATTGTCATAATCATCCTTACTATTTGAAATTGATCACGATTAGTAGGGTGTTTAAATGCTAATACCAAAATCTTAAAAGCAAACACATTAAAGGCCTTGTAATGTTTGCATGGTGGCTATTAGATGTAACACGATCGCGCAACCAGGCGAGACACTGGGGGCGATCGCCTTGTTGAATGAAGGAATCTATTGCCTTCCTGTTGTTGGCCCATCGTCTCCTGACCCCCCCACCCCTCTCCCGATCGCTGCATTGCATACTTTTTGCTACACCAGTTTACTGTATATATCAGTGGGTAACAGGGGATCAATCACCCATGCCTAATCATTCTGCTCTTCCATCCCATAACTACATCCCTGTCGCCGAAGGGCAAATCCTTCAATGGCAACCTTTTTTCTGCCCTAGTGATGTTCTTCCCATGCAAAATTGTCTTTTGTGTTAATAAATGAGAAACAAATATGATAATTATATCCCGCGCACACTGGAATTTGTCCGGGATATTATGTTTTGGGGTGATAGCGCCGCTGTTGTCCCAGCTTCCCGCCGCTGCCGGCCGCCGCCACGCCGCCGACGCCGGAAACTTTAGGCGTAGCGCAATAACCTATATGCTTTTATATTCCATTTACCTGAAACTTGGTACCATGTCCGCCCTAGTGAAATTTCTTCGGAGAGTTTTTGAACAGTGGGCATCACTTGCATGCTGGCGGCCGCTCATTTGCATAATTTTACACACGAAATTTTTAAGTAAGTCGATTTGAACGAAACTTGGTGGGTAAGGACTATAGTTGATCCCAAAAATGTGGAGCATTTCAAGGTCATCGAAGGCAAATTATTGGAAGGCTGATATCGGGTGAATGACAAACATTGAGTAACTAGAAAATGTCGGGGCGTGTAAACCGCCAGACGTATATATCCCGCATCTCTTATGCAAGAATTTGGTGAAAACATGACCGACATATTCTAGAAAGAAGACTCAACCTTTTAAACCACATGACCACCCGACGAGTTCAAATTCAGGTCAGAGGTCACACACCTCAGGTCACATTTTATCAGCAATATTGAACCCATCCGCCTTCGCAGATATCATTCTCCCATTATAGCCAAAAAACATTTTTTGACCCCTAAGTGACCTCGATGCCTTTATGATAAATGACAGTTTTTATGACCATTGTTACTCTCCATGTGATACATCCACTCCTAGGAGGCATTTTGCATTCTGTGAACACACCCAGTGCTTATGCCGGAAAAGTACTAAAATCAGTTTTTTGACCCCTAAGGACCTTTAATGCCTTCAATGACATGGCGGTGTTTTATGAAAATTGTTACACCGTCCATGTTATATGCATCCACTCCTAGAACATATTGCATTCCAATGCCCATGTCCAAGTGTTATGAGAAAAAGGATAAAATTGAACTTTGACCCTATAACTACCAAAGTAAGAAAAAATGTGTCCGATCGGAACGGGAGTTGTTTCCCTCCCTAAAGCACACAACGCTCTATCACATATCCAAAAATACCATTTTCTATTTTTTTTTTGCCCGTAACTCCTTAAATAAGCAATTTATATTTCAAGTTCGACCTTTAAACCCACATGACCCCACCGCAGAGGTCAAATCAGGTCAGGGGTCAACACATGAGGTCAACAATTATATCACAATAGTGAACCCTCCAGCCTTCCGCAGATAGTCAATTCTCCGATTATAGCCCGAAAAAAACAGTTTTTTGACCCTAAGTGACCTCGAATGAACCTTAATGATATATGACAGTTTTGTTATGAGAATTTTACTCTCCATGTGAAACCTCCACTCCTAGGAGCATTTTGCATTCTGATGAACACACCAGCTGCTATTGCCAGGAAAGTACTAAAATCAGTTTGACCCCTACGTGACCATTAATGACCTCAATTACATGGATGTTTTTAATGCAAATTGTTACACTCCATGTGATGCATCCACCTCTATAATCATATGCATTCCAATGAACATGTCTCCATGTTATTGCAAAAAGGTTTAAACTCACATTTTGACTGATCCGACAACTAATATGCAAGATTAGTCCCACGAATTTACCCTCTGATCTTGATTGCTATTTGAATAATTTATCAGGCCTGGTAGTCAGGTCCTATCCAAAAATTTCGTCAAAATCTCTAAGAGTTGAGAAAATAATTGCATTAATTATTCTAAGTATGCTAACTAATATGTAAATTAAACCCACATAATGACCTTCATGTTTCAACCATATTGTATTATCGGGACTGTGTGAGAAGGACCTACCACCAAGTTTCGTGAGCATCCAACAAGTTGATAAATTTGCCTAATGCTAATTGGGCCCACTATTAGGCAAATTAGTCATGGCAAGATGACCTCCAGTGACCTCGGCCACATTAGGAAATTCCATCGGGCACTTGATAGTTGCCCTATTCACCAGTTTATGAAAAATTCAATGAAGTTTGAAATATCACATCATATGCCAATTAGGGCTACTGGCCAAAGAATGCAAACTTGAACCTCGCATGAACCTTGAGAGGTCGCCATGTTTGTTCGGCTCCAACAACACCCCTACCCCACTTTTCGTGTCAATCGCACAACTTGAAAATTTGCAGAAACCCTGCAAAATAGAGGCAGCAAATATACGATAAGCCCATTTTCGAATTTATCCGAGATTTTCTCACGGACTGTGTACCAAGTTTTGTGTCATCGGATAAAGTGTTGAAGATGAGAGCACTAACCCTAAGTTCCTCCGGCGGGGCGGAGACGCGGCGGAGACGGCGTAGACGGCGGCGGCGGAGACTGCGGGCACACGGTCAAACCATAATATCCCCGACACCTTATCATGTTGCGGAGATATAATTACTCTGGAAATCTTACACCTAGCTTGAAGGTAGAGCTAGTAAAGTAGGAATATTGAAGTATTTCTCATTTGACCTCAATTCTTATGTCTGGGATTACACAGAACTTTGGAGGAAGTAACGTTAGCCTAATCCAATACAGCAGTTATTCTAGGGCCTAATCCAGCCTCAGCTCGACCAAAACAGTACAGTGAGTACTACTACTAGTACTACGATGTGATGGGCACTGTAACTATCTTGCCCATAGAAAGAATACAAGAACTAGAACATGTGTAGGCGGGTAAACCGTCACGTGTATATCTCGCTTTTGAGCAATCTTGGGAAGAAGCTTAACACCCATAAGACCCCAATTGGTCAGAAACTTCATTCCCCAAGTTTTGATGTAATCCATGGAAGTAATAGGCCATGAATTAGGCGAGTTGCTCCCACGATGGCTTGCAATACCTCTAACTGTGTGAGGAACAAATGTAACTCCCATCCACCAAGTTTCTGATCCCAAATATAACAAAGTTTGAAAAATCGCATAAATTCCGCAAATTTGGACCTCGATGACCTTGAAATGACAATTTTCGGGATCAATTAGTCCCACCCACCAAATTTAGTTTGATCCGAATAAATGAAAATTCGCTAGAATCAAAAAATTTTTTTTTTTTTTTTTTTTTGTTTTTTTTTTTTTTTTTTGCGGCCCCCAGCTGGCAGTGATGACACATTTACGAACTAATCCGAGATTCACTAGGGCGACGTGTACCAAGTTTCAGATAAGCGGATAAACAGTGTGAAGGGTATGCGCTAACGCCTAAAGTCCTGGCGGCGGAGCCGGGACGGCGGCGGGCGGCTACACCCAAAACAATAATATCCCGGAACACTAGTTGTGTCGCAGGGATATAACTAGCAGCAGCGAAGAGTTGTTAACTTGCAGCAAAATTGGGTTGCGTGGCTGCTTGGGTACCGGTGGGCATCGCGGTTGTGATTCGAGGAAACTGAGTCGTCATTCATGTTTACGAACGGCTCTTCTACGTAAAGGGACAACTGCAGGCTTGGTCAAACAGAGGTTTATGTGAAACTGGAAAACTGTATTTATAGGTCCAAACAACATTTCATACGATGTTCGTATGTGGAGTTAACAGCCTCCAAAGTTTGGCCCATGAGCAGAGAAATTGGGAAGAATTCCATTGTGCAATAGCATGACCACACTGGACAACACAGGAAATTATGTTATGTATTTCATCGTTTCATCTGAGAAATAAGTCACATTCAGAAGAAGTTCTGTGTCTTCTCTCACTCAAAGTAACCATCAACACCTACCAACCCACTACAGCAATCTCTCCCATAGACTAAATGCTTTCGAAGTGAAATAATGTTTAAAATTTCAATAGAAAAGAAAGAATGTTTGAGAGTTGTGCAAGTATGACATTTATGATTGCATTGATGGGAGGCATTCCGATCTTGTGCAAACACATGCTCCACAATACACCAACTTCAAATGACCTATAACTCCGTAACGAAAGTCCTATGAACTTCCATTTTGGACTGACGCATTCATTTTTTTATAATCCAGCTATTAAAAAAATTACCTGCCCATTGTCCTTTAAGCATATGACTTCTGTGATATTATGAATGAATGGATATATTTTTTATGGGTCATAATAAATTACGGCTTCAATGTGTGTTATTTTGTTTGGTGTTAGGTCAATCCATCGCAAAAAAGAGTTGGGGGAATTTCCTGCTTATGACCACTTATCGTGCGGGAATCAAGAGAGGGGTGCGCGAATCCCGCACTCGCGCACCTTAGCGCGAACACTGTTATAAATTCGGAATTGTCACTGATTAGTAAGCTGTTCCTGTTAAATTAATACCGAAATCTGAAAGCCACATATGGAATGCCTTTTAATTATTTGCATGGTGACACTATGGAAGAAACCACTGACGCTGTCAAGCAGGCAAGACACTGGGGGCGATTGCCTTGTTCATGTAAATAATGTCCAAAAAACAAACAATGAAGTGGAAATCTTGTGAGACATCGATCCTGTGACTAGCTTCACTCAATCAGATGCCTATTCCGCCCGCCCACTTGTCTGTCCCCACATCACGTACAATGAGCGTAAGGGCACAAATGTGAATCAATGAATTGAAAGAAATTTTCTGATTTGGTCTCACAGCGATTAAATAATTTATTCCATTGTCAGGGTCTCCCCCTTTACCCACTAATTATTGAAATTTTGCAAATAGTGTGATCAAGACAAACTGATCATTCCACCCACCACAACAATGTACGAGTGTTACCATGTAGGGCTGTGCTAATCCATTAATCGATTATTCAATTTTAAACGATTAATGCTCAATTACTCAAATTCTTTTGTATCTGTTCTGTAGGTGATTGTATGTATTATAGGGAGGGCTGGACTGGTGATTCTCCTGCAAAGTACATGTATCATATACATATCATAAATAAGGATGATGGCTAAGGCGTTTCTTTTACGATTATTAAGTGTGTAGTCTAGAGTCTGGACACTGGTCAAAACAGGAAAAAAGTGTGAAAACATCGCTTTTTCTCAGGGGCGTAGCCAGTTTTTTGTGTGGGGGGGGGGACAAGTTGACTGATGGGCCCTATTTATTGATTGCCGTCCTGGGGGAGGGGTATAAATTTCGAATTTTTTGGCGGCATTGAAGGCTCAGATGGAAATGGTGCATATTTTCTTACGATCAACTAGTCCATGTGGCGATTTTTTCCTGAATTTTTTATACATCACTCACTTATGGGAGAACATGCCTGGAGGCACTTGGCAACATGGAACTGCCGCTTCAATCCCGAGTCACCTGTGGTGGAGAAACAACGCCTGTCTGAATTCTCATTGAGGTACATGAAAGGTAGCGATTTCCTTGACTGATTTTTTATGACGTAGACCAGACACAAGAACAAAGGGATAATGTACTACGTTATAGGGGCAACAGACTTTGGGATTACTGACTTGACTTTCAGTCTGGTGACCAAGATGACCTTTGACCTGACCCCAAAACATGGGTTCATGTACTATCATGGGGAACACACATACCACGTATGAGCTTGATCCATCCAAATGGGGTCGAGTTAGTATCTACAGCCAGGCATCAAACCCTTACATACCCACATACGAATGACTACATCGATTTCCTTGACTTCGTCAGGTCCGACTCAAGGAAGTCACCTAGGAACATGGTTCGGTAGCTCAAACCGGACAATTTTTCAATATGTAGTGAACGGGTATGATGTGTTATTAGTATTGTACATTGATTTCAGTTATGTGACTTTGATGACACTGAGCGAGCAGAATGAAGATACAAATTCATTTGATAGATAGTTCCACACAATGGCCCATGGCTCCCTCAATGAACAGTTTACCTTGACCTTGGGGTAGTCGAATGTCACCCAGCAGTAGGAAATTATTCCCAACTATGGTCAATGTCCAACAAAGCAAGAGCATTTAAGGGCCAAAAACATGCGGGGAAAGTGCATATTATTCTACTATTTGAACAAAAATGTCTAGTACCCCCCTTTTATGACCTCCCAGCTACAATTCCTGTGCGACCGATAAATGCTACTAGTCAAAATTATATGTTCCTAGGCATCTGGACAGTCTGCAGGAGAAGTAGTGAATTTTGCAGTTTTCCACATCATGACCCATTGTGCCCTTAATGCCATTTGACCTGACATTGAGGTGGTCAATGATGCCCCATTGGTCAATAAAACATTGGACCAAGTGTGTCAAGATACATCAAGCATGGATTCAAGGGTCCAAAACGTGCAATTTGCATATTATTTTACAATTTGACAATTGTTACACCTACCCCCCTTTAATGACTTTCACCTCCAATTCCTGTACAATGCATAAGTACCCATGATCAATGATACATAGTCATATATCATAGGCAATCCACATAATCTGCCAGAATAGCGTTTCGCAGATTACCACATCATGATCCATTGTGCCCCTTTGATGCCATTTTTGCCCATCATGTCAATAAACATTGGACCAAGTTGCAGGGCATGCAACAGGCCCTACTTTATTCAAACATTTCCTTGACCTTGCCTCCTACTTTTCCTACATTTTTCCTGAAAACAAAAAAAAAAAACCCTACTTCTCCTACATTTTTTCCAAAGTTTGCTCGATACCCCCCCCAAAAAACCTGAGTCATGTTTCATCACAAAAAATTTCCCAGCAATAACACCAAATGTCAATCTCGAAGTAGCTAGTCATTGCAGGTTTCACACTGACCACCAGGAAATACAAGCTCAAGCTACAGAAAGGATGGAGAGGAAACTTACCAGACACAGTATGATAGGAACTTGAGTTACTTTCTTTTTTTGTCACTTTCTTTGTGTACTGTTTGAAAGGAAGCATGTTTGATGATTGTCATGGCTATAAAAGAACAGTGTAGAAATTTACGACATATTTTTTTCAAAGTGACACAGGTACCAACAGATCCTCTTCTGAGCACGGGCTATTACCCACTGTACTCATATCCTTGTTGTAGTTTTCGTCAGTAGTTTCAAATCGGCGTTGGGTGGTTAAATATCTGAGCCTTCAGTAATTGTCCAATCTCCTTTCGAATAATTGAAGGCGGGTAGAGGAATATCACTGGAAATATTCATGCATGTTACTACAAAAAGCAACCCAAGATATGCGCCGTTCATGTATGGTTATAAGTATCTGTCACGCTTCAACAAAGTTTACTGCTGGATAGAATAGAAGAATGACATGGGCATCAACAATAGCTCAACAGCATAGCTGGTTTGAGCTGTGAAACAACAAAGGTCACACATGTTCACCATTCTTCTTTGTATAATCACATCAATAGAGAATGCGAATTTCACACAACGGTATTGAACTGCATCTCCTTCAACAAGCTTCAAGCTTGGGTAGAGGGCCATGGAGGGAGTACGGGAAATTTGGGTCCAGGGCCAGTTGGGCCCTACGGCCCATTCTATTAGCTCAGCTGGTGGGGCTATTTGTAATGCACATGTTCATTCGTTCTATCTATCTATCCAGTCTGTATTTACTTTTGCTTTTTTGGCCACCAAACGTTTGTACTTCTATGGATTTGACCAAACTTGGCCACAATGTTTATGACCGATGGGTCATGGGTCAAATGGCATTAAAGGGGCACAATGGGCATGATGTGGAAAAACTGCAAAAACACTATTCTGCAAGATGTAGGTCGGATTGTAATGCTACAGACAAGTGTAATTATTGTGAGTGGTTCCTAAGCATTGTACAGGAATTGGCGGGGAAATGGTTATTATTTAAGGGCGGCGTAGGGGGCAATTATGTTCAAATTGTAAAATAATATGCAAATGCATGTTTTCGCCCCTTAAATAATCATGCTTATGTTTATTGACTGCTGAGTGACATTGACCACCTAAAGGTCCAAGGTCATGAATCTCTTCTCAAAAATGAAGTTGATCTCAGGTTGCTCGCTCAGTGTCATCAAAAGGTCAGTATACTGTGACTTCAATGCACAACTCAAATAACACATCATACCAGTTCACTAAAATGAAAATTTGTCCGGTTCGAGTTTCTGAAGATATGGCTGGTAGTCCCGGTGAGTACAAGGTACATACTCTGTTGAGGAATCCTGCTGGTGAGAATCGACAGAGAACTACTCCTGAGAATCAATGAAACGGTCCTACTTTGCTCCTATTTTCCTGATGGCAATCCTACTCCTCCTACTTTTCAAAAGTTTTACCTACTTTTTTCTCCTACTTTTTTCATGGAGCTGTTGTATGCTGAGTTTGGTCAAGATCGATCGAAGCACGAAACCTTTGGTGGCCAAAAAAGCGAGGTAAATACAGATGGGATAGATAGATAGAATGAAATGGGCATCACAAGTGGGTCAAACAAGCAGAGCTGGTTTGAGCTGAAAATGAGAAACTTCATTGAAACTGACAATTAATAGGCAAAAACAGCATGGTTTAATACTTAGGGTAACAACAAAACAACAAAAACTAACAAAGAATATCAGTTGATGCAATGATATACCGCATAAATCTGTAATAGAAGCCCCCCTGTACTAAATGCCCCCCCCCATTTTTGGGACATTCCAATGGAGGTTAGGAGCATGTTTCACCAAGTAACGATGGAACTTTGGTTTCTGAACCGGATGTACGAAAGGTATAGTGTGTGGGAAGTAGCCTAACAAGGTGTTGTAGTACGGGACTTTTGGAAGCCTTACCGCAAATTAGATTTTGCCTTAAAAAATAAACTCAAAAGAATCGCCCCCCTCTTTGAAAATGTAAGCCCCCCGGACGGGTATTACAGATATACGGTATGAGGTGTTATGTATGAGGGTTAGGATCACTGCTCTTACCACATGCAACTTGACGAGATATGAAGACATATTGCGGGTTGCATTTGAAAACCATTGTGACAAGAAAGCGAAGTAGCAGGTAACGAATATACTTTAAACTAGAAATAAAATAATTAAAACAACAAACACAAGTGACTGCATTGTTATAGATGTCACAATTCTAATAAATATAAAGAATATAAGTTTAGATTTTTAAGGCAATGTGAGCAGATATGTTCGATGCTTCCGTCTCGGATAGGTACTTGCAAAGATATAAGGACATTATGTGGATGCATTTGAAAGTGAAGGATCATGAAAACTAATTTTCT
>JAODTK010003356.1:0-12791 GCA_026419785.1 Sclerodactyla briareus | reverse complement strand
TTTCCCCAATGATGTGGCTACATTTGGTCGTGTCTTTGCACTCTTTGCACATTCAGTATTTAGGGAAACAACAAAGTTCGGCTGCAAGCAGTTTTCACAGGTCCAAGAAATTAGCACAGTTCGGTAGGGGGTGTGCTTAAATGGTAGGCGCTCGCTTTGCATGCAGAAGTAGCGGGATCAGATACCCCGCACCTCCATTGATTACCAGGAGTAACAAATCGTACTAATCGCGCTTCCGTTTGCATCTGCAGAATTGGTGGGATTATTTTTGTTCGTGATCATTTGTTCCGAAAGGTTTGTGCAAATGTTGTGAACACGGAATGCATCAATCATCACTTTTCGAAGTTGGCCCGCCGTGTCGCGGGGTGTAGGCTCAAATGTTAGAGCGCTCGCTTAGCGGCGAGAGGTACGGGATCGATGCCCCCGCCCCTCCTCCAGGAGGGGATTCTCTCCCAAAATAATATTCTATTTGAACATACTGACGTTGTTGACGGCTGCCACGTCTTGAATGCGTTTCGGAGATTAGCATAATGAAGAAACCATGATGGGTACAACTCTTGTATACACACTGGCTAAGGAATTTGACGAAGCTACGGGGGTGTAGCTCAAATGCTAGAGCGCTCCCTTAGCATGCAAGTAAGTACGGATCATCGATACCACCCGCATCTCCAGTACAGCTTCTCTCCCCTTTCATATTCTCAAAATGGAGATCCGTGAGGGGCGAGAAATGGGCCGTTTTGAACGCATTCATTCTGCTGAGAATGTTTTTCCCCAATGAATGGGCTAACTTTGGTCGTGTCTTTGCACTCTTTGCACATATTCGTAGTCTAGGAAACTAACAAAGTTTGGCTGCACCGCATTTTCAGGTCCAAGATTAGCACAGTTCGTAGGGGGTGTAGCTCAAAAGGTAGAACGCTCGCTTCGCATGCTGAGAAGTACGGGGATCGATACCACCCCGCACCTCCATTGATTCGCCATGAAGTAACAACTCACGTACTCCGCGTCGCTTTCCGTTTATGCATCTACAGATTGAGTTGGTGTGGGATTATTTTGTGCTCGTGATCATTTGTTCAGAAAGGTATTGTGGCAGAATGTGGGAATCACGGATTCATCAATCATTTTCGAAAGTGGTTTGCCACGTGTCGGCGGGGGTGTAGCTAAATGGTAGAGCGCGTCGCTTATCTGCGAGAGCTACGGTGATCGATTCCCCTCTCCTCCAGTAGGGAGATTCTCTCCCAAAATAATATTATGTTTGCACTATGCGTTGTGCCGGCTGCCACGGCTTGATGCTTGCAGAGATTAGGCAGAAATGTAGAAACCTGATGGTAGCCACTCTTGTATACCAACTGGCTAAGGAATTTTACCAAGCTACGGGGGTGTAGCACAAATGGTAGATCGCCTCGCTCGCGCATGCGAGAAGTACGGGGACCGAGACCCCTCTCTCCAAGTACCGCTTCTCCTTCATAATATATGAAAGGGAGATCCATTGAGGCGCGCGAAAGAATGGCCGTTTTGAACGCATTACTTTCTACGTGCATTTTCCCCCAATGAAAGGGGCTAACATTTGGTCGTGTCTTTTGTCACTCTCTGTACTTTCGTAGTTTTAAGAAACTAACAAAGTTCGGCTGCAAGCAGTCTTCAGGTCCAAAGGAATTAGCACAGTTCGTCGGGGGTGTAGCTTAAATGGTAGAGCTGCTCCTTTGTTGCATGCGAGAATTACGGGGATCGATACCACCGCACCTCCATTGATTGCCATGAAGTAACCAATCGTACTCGCGTCGCTATCCGTTTAGTGCATCTGCAGAATTGGTGGGATTACTTGTGTTCGTGATCATTTGTTCCAGAAACGTTATTGTGGGCGGAATGTTAGGAATCACGTAATCATCAATCATCACTTTTCGAAGTGATTTTCCGTGTCCTGGGTTAGCTCAAATGGTAGCGCGCTCGCTTAGCATGCGAGAGGTACGATGTCCCGCTCCTCCCGTCGGGAGCAATCCTCTCCCAAAATATATTAATATTTGAACATACTGGTCGTTGTGACGGACGGCTGCCCACGTCTTTGAAATGCTTGCAGGAGATTACAAAATGTAGAAACCATGATTGGTACCACTCTTGTATACACCACTGGCTGATGAAATTATTTGACCAAGCTACGTGGTGTGCTCAATGGTATAGCGCCTCGCTTCGCATGCGAGAAGACATCATCGATACCCCCAATCTTCTCCAAGTACAGCTTCCTCCCTTTCATAAGATATGAAAATGGAGATCCAGTGAGGCGCGAGAAAGTGGCCGTTTTTGACCGCATTCAGTTCTGCTGACTAATGTTTTCCCCAATGATGTGCTAACTTTTGGTCGTGTCTTTGCACGCTTTGCACATTTCAGTTCGTTTAGGAAACTAACAAGGTTTCGGGCGGCTGCAAGCAGTTTTCAGGTCCAAAGAATTAAGCACCGTTCGTAGGGGTTGTAGGCTCAAATTTAGAGCGCTCGGCTTTGTCATGCGACTAAAGTACGGGGATCGATACCCCGCACCTCCATTGATTAGCCTGAAGTAACACATCGTACTAGCGTGCATCGCTTCCCGTTTATGCCAATCTGGCAGAATTGGTGGGATTATGTGTGTTCGTGATCATTTGTACCAGAACGGGGTGTGGTTGACCCCGTCAGCTGGTTTCCATGACGCTCCCCAGTGAAGGTGGATACCTCCCGTGATCCCGGGATCCCGACCTGAAGTAGTGAGATACAGTTCCCCCTCCCATAGATCCACCACAGACTCAGTGTGTGTGAGGAACTGGTCATGGACGACGAGGTCTTAGCCCGTTTGTCACGCTCTCAGCCTTCGCTCTCAAACCCTTGAAAGAAGGTCGAACGATCCCGTTCCAGATACGTTTCCCCTCCAGAAATTCCTCCGACAGTATCAAGAGGTCTCCAGTGTATTTTGGAGTCGGACCCATGGCAACTCTTGTCCTCAGATAGGTTGCCAAAAAATGCGACAGGGGAATGGGACATGAGGTGTTCTCCTCTAATTCCACGTCCTATTTGGCGCATCTTGCACCCGCCACCCCAACGCTCGGAACCCGACCTAGTATGTCCATCATCATTCTTGCAAATGACGTCATGATCGTGAACCCCAAACAATGGATGGCCTATCGCCGCGCCGCCAAGCCACCCTGAGTTTCGTGGCACGATAAGGAATTGATTTTTTTTGACATTATTCTGCGAAAATCGCACAAGGCTTCAAATCTTGACTTTAACTCTTGTACACCCATTGTATCCAACGCATATATCCTATTGTCAGATTTGTCATTTGGCTTTATTGTTCTATTCATCCCTTACATACACAATGTTTAAAAACCTTCCCTGCTTCCTTATAACGTCAAGGGCGTAGGATAATTCAAATGTGATCGAAAATTCATTGGTGGTACATTATTGAATGCTGATCTTGTATTTTTGGCGTAACTTTTTCTCCTCTTCATCTGACGCTTTTAAATCCCTGGGTTGATCTCTGGGAAGGGGATGTTTTTTTTTTCTGCTCGTCGCACTAACCACTCTGGGGGTACGGCCATTTTGATTAAATCCAGCTTAAGGTTGGACGTCACTCAAGTGAGACGGGAACAACGTAGGTCGTTTCATTTCGCTACACGTTCGACTTAATGATTTATATTTTGTTGTTTTTCCGTCTTCTGGAATGTTCATTCTCCTATAAGATCCCCGGCAGAAAAGGGCATGCTTCTCTAATGCTTGTTGAATTTAACTGGGGCATTTGCCCCTGTTATTCTTGCGGGAGATTTTAATTGGGGTTTTTAGTAGAACTACTCCACTAGTCATGAATAATTCGGCTCTTGTTGGTGTTAACGAATTGAGGAAGAGCACGTCCATGTTTAAAAATTTCGACGATAGCAGTCCGTGCGTTTAAAATAATCGTCGGGACCCGGTCCTCACTTTGGTTTCCGCCGGAATATGAGTTCTCTTTGATCGTAATTTAATCTCCCTAAAACGTTAGTATTAAGTATAGCCTCCTACTGGCTGACCTGTCTAGAGCGATCATGTCCCCTTTTGTTTAGTTCAAGTTTGTCCTCTGAGTGGCTCTTCTTCAGGGTACAGGCTTACTGTAAATTTAATTTTTCTCTCAATGATAACCAAGACTTGTCCAAAGACTTAGATTTTCATTACAATATGTGGTGTAACCCTTAACCTGCGATATAAGAGTTTGTGCTAAATGGTGGGAAAAACAACAAAATCATAAACAAAATACAGTTCGTATAATAAGAATTTATCATAAAAATATGGCACCCATCAAATGATAAAAAACCGTTGCCTCGTGAGAGGCCGCAAACAAACTGCGACGTTCATAGGATGTGTGCGCTCTATTCTAATTCTAAAGGACGTTATTGATCATGTTATAAAATGAAGAAATTAAAGGTGCATACATTAGGTCGAGAGTTGAGCAATTAGACGATGGCGAAATTCGTCTAATTTCTTTTCTTTCTCGGGAAATTTTTCGTGCTAAAAGAAAATCTATGATGCATTGTTTATAAAGATGTTAATTAAGCATACTTCGAAGGGTGAAATTCTGGTTGTCTTTCACGATTTTTACAGATCTCGTGTATTCTAGTTTTGATTCTGCCAGCTTTTCCCTTCAAGCTGAATTAGTTGTAATACATAACCTATTTTCCGGACGAAGAAAATAAATTGTTGGATCACCCATTGTCCTAGATGAAATAAGCATAGCTCTTAAATTCTAAATCTACTTTCTACCGCCAGAACAGTCATCCTGGTAGTGTATGGTCTCCCGTAGATTTTTTAATTCTCGTTTTATTCCATATTGGGTGGGAAAGATCTCGGTGATGTTTTCAATTGTATCTTTAATAAAACGAAGGGATCTTTTCCCCTTCTCCAGAGGTCTGGTATGCTCATCTTCTCCCGAGGAGCGAGATACCGATAACCCTGGAAACTGGCGGGCCCGATAAAGTTTATGAAATGCAGATTACAAGTTGCTTTCTAAGGTTCTGCAATTAGGTTATCTAAGGTGCTCTCTCAAGTTATTAACGATTTACAAGGTGGTTTCTGTCAAAGGTCGACAAATCACCATAATATGTCATTTGAGAGATAATTTATTGGATTATGTGAACCTCAAGAGAGGTACTTGTGCCATTATTCTTCGACCAGCAGAAAGCTTTTGACAAGGTTAACTGGATTTTTTTTAAGAGTACTTATAAGTTAACTTTTTAGTATAAATTTTATTAGGGTGGTCTCCAACCCCCCTCTTGTATAATGATATTTTCAGTCGTATCTTATTGATGGGAACTTTTCTGATCCTGTTCGTATCTATCGCGGGGTCAGGCCAGGTTTGCCCCTGTCGCCGCTCTCCTTTATTTCTCTTCATTGACCGGTGGCTAACTACATTTATCACCCCCTGAAATCACGGTTTTCACATCCCTGGCCGCTAGTTATAGAAGGGTTAAGCTTGCTTCAGTATGCAGATGATGCTACTGGATTGCCACCAATAGTGAGGATATTCCACTTATTTTCTTATTTTTTGATATGTTCCACATGGCCACTGGGGCCACGATTAACGTTCATAAGTCTTAGGCCTGACGATCGGGGGGTCCGTTGATGGTCTCCTCCCCTCTAATCAGTGTTGGAGTGATGTCTCCATTAATTAACGGGTTTGCGTTTTGGTATTCATACCGCTGTTAACTCCTTGTGGATAAGTAAAATTGACAAAAGCTCGGCAGAGTATTAATCGCTTTTCTGGGCGTCCCCACCATCACTCTTCTTGGGAAGTTAATTTGTTATATGTTTATCTATCCTTTTGTTTTAATTACCATTTCTCCTGTGTATCCCCTCGCAGACTTTGTGCTTAGTGATCCTCATAAATTGTTTTTCTCCCTTTATTTGGGGAAACAGCCGGATCGGTTAAATAGGGAGGTCTTTCTCGAGCAGATCTACGGGTGGCCTTCAGTTGCTTAACTTTAAGTTGAAAATGTAAGCTTTATTTGTTAAACCATTATGTGGTTTGTTTAGTAGTTCTTGCCAACTATTTGGTTCCTTGCCTCGTTATTTTCGGCAAAGCACCGTTCGTTCAGTTTCGCCCCTGAGATTTTGTCAAGTCTTTCTCCCGAATTCTAGGTAGCCTGTCTGGGCTATTTATTGAGCTTGCAAGATTACTGGATTATCACTCTACTGATAAGACTTTCTTGTTCGGCAGCCCTTCAACAAACTCGTAGCCTTGTCTCCTCCCGTCGGAATCAGTCCCGTTCACTGTTAACGCAAATCCGTCTCGTCAGTTGGACAGGAATTTGGGAGGCGGTTTTTTATAGGTTGTTAGATAATAAATTTAAACTGATTTTTCAGTGGCGTTTAAACCCAACGTTTTGGTACACTAATAAGAAGGTTTCTCCAAGTGGGGCAACAAGTTATGGCCATCTGCCCGGTCTCTACTTGTCCCATGCAGTGGAAACGGCGTTCCACCAATTATTTTGTGGCAGTGTTCACATAATCGTATTGTTATTTTTTGGTTGGGTCCGTGTCGAAACTCATGCTTCCGGATTTCATTTTAGATATCAAACTATATATTATGGTATTGCTAGCAGATACTCTATGACTCTTTGTTGGCGTTCGATAGATCTTTGGTTCATTTGGTGCATGTGTAATTTTATCATTGGAAGACAAGATGCTATTCGTGTTTGAAAGTCAACGTAATTTCTTTCCTTCATCAATTTATGTCAACATCGTAAAGGAATTAGAGCTAGAGTTTTTATGGATAGTATCGTTTTTCTCCCGAAAAGTTTAACATTTTGTGGATTGAGAATGACTCTTTTGTTACAATCAGTAACTATAACTTGAAGTTCTTATTCTAAGTCGACCAGTAGGCATCAATCGTCTGTTTTATGAGTATTTGTTGATTGAGTTATCATTAATCCCACTCTTTTTATCCATATGTAATTGCATTGAATAATAGTTAATGTATAGTATGTTTTCAAATGATGCAATAAATGCGAAAAAAAAACATTTGTCGTGTCCTATGCCTCTTTGCACATTAGCAGTAGTTTAGGAAACTAATCAAGTTCTGGCTGCCAGCAGTTTCAGGTCCACAGAAATTACAACAGTTCGTAGGCGACTGTACTCAAATGGTATAGCTCTCGCGTTGCATTCGAGAAGTACGGGGATCGATGTCCCCGACCTCCCATTGATTAGCCATGAATACACAACTCGTACTAGCTTCGCTTTCCGTTTATATTCATCTGCCAATTGTTGGGATTATTTGTTTGGGTCGTGATCATTTTGTGTCCGAAGGTATGTGGCAAAGTGGGGAATCACTGAATCATCAATCATCACTTTTCCAGTGTTTCCGTGTCGCGGGGGTGTAGCTCAAATGCTAGAGCGCTCTCCTTAGCATGCGAGAGGTAAGGGGATCGATGCCCCGCTCCTTCATTAGGGGATTCTCTCCCAAAATAATATTCTATTTGACATACTGCGTTGTGAGTCTGCCACGGTCTTGAATGCTTGCAGAGATTAGGCAGTAATGTAGAAACCATGATGTGTACCACTCTTGTATACACAACTGGCTGAGGAAGTTGCCCAAGCTACGGGGGTGTAGCTCAACTGGTAGAGACTCCATCCGCTCGCCTTCTAGAATACTGGGATCGATACCCGCATCTTCCAGTACCGCTCCTCCCTTTCATAATATATGAAAATGGAGATCCAGAGGCGCGCGAAAGATGGCCGTTTTGAACGCGTTCAGTTCTGCTGACGAATGTTTTCCCCAATGATGGGCTAACATTTGGGTCGTGCTCTTTGCACTCTTTGCACATTCAGTTAGTTTTGGAAACTAACAAAGTTTCGGCTGCAAGCAGTTTGCAGGTCCAAAGAATTAGCACAGTTCTCGGGGGTGTAGCTTAAATGGTAGAGCGCTCGCTTTGCAATGCGCGAACGTACGGGAGCGATAACCCCGCACCCTCATTGAGTAGCCAGGAAGTAACAAATCGACTAGCTCGCTTTCCGTTTGCATCTGCATAATTGGGTGGGATTATTTGTGTTCGTGATCATATTTTCCACCAGAAAGGTATTGATGGCCCAAAATGTGGGAATCACGGAATCATCACTCATCACTTTCCAGTTTTGTCTGCCGGGTCGCGGGGTGTATCTGAACTGGTAGAAACGGCGCTCGCTTAGCATTCGCGAGATGTACGGGATCGATGCCCCGCTCCTCCAGTAGGGAGATCCTCTCCCAAAATCATATATATTTGAACATACTGCGTTGTGACGGCTGCCACGTCCCTTGAATTCTTGCAGGAGATTAGGCAGACATGTAGAAACCATGATGGGTACCAACCTTGTATACACAACTGGCCAAGGAATTTGACCAAGCTAAAAGGGGTGTATCTCAAATTGTAGATCGCTCGCTTTCGATGCAAGAAGTAACGGGATCGATACCCTCAATCTCCAGTCCCGCTTCCTCCATTCCTAATATTGAAAATGGAGATCCAGTATGCCCGTGAAAGATGGCCGGGGTTTGACGCTTCAGTTCTGCTGACGAATGTTTCCTCCCCAACGATGGGCTAACATTTGGTCGGGTCTTGCACTCGTTGACACATTCAGTCGTTTAGGAAACTACAAAGTTCGGCTGCAAGCAGTTTTCAGGTCCAAAGAATTAGCACAGTTCGTAGGGGGTGTAGCTCAACTAGTAGAGCGCTCGCTTCGCATCGAGAAGTAGGGGGTTCGATACCCCGCCACACTCCATTGATTAGCCCTGAAGTAACAAATCGTACTCGCGTCGCCTTCCGTTTATGCATCTGACAGAATGGTGGGATTACTTGTGTTCGTGATCATTTGTTCCAGAAAGGTATTGTGCAGAATGTGGGACCACGGAATCATAATTCACTTTTCGAAGTGGGTCTCGGTGTAGCTCAAATGGGGTAGACGCTCGCTTTGCCATGCGAGAGGTACGGGGATTCGAGGCCCGATCCTCCAGTAGGGAGATCCTCTCCCAAAATAAGATTATATTTGAACATACTGGGTTGTGACGGGCTGCACGTCTTGAAGCTTGCGGGAGATAGGCAGAATGTAGAAACCATGATAGGTACCACTCTTGTATACCCCACCAACTGGCTAAGGAATTTTACCAAGCTACGGGGGTGTAGCACAAATGGTAGAGCGCTCGCTTCGCAGGCGAGAGTACGGGGATCGATACCCCGCATCGTGAAGTACCGTTCCTCCGTCATAATATTATTAAAATGGAGATCCAGAGAGGCGCGAGAAAGATGGCCGTTTTGAACTCTTTCAGTTCTGCGGACGAATTGTTTCCCCAATGATGGGCTAACATTGGTCGTGTCTGTGCACTCTTTGCACATCTCTCAGTATAGTTTAGGAAACTAACAAAGTCGCTGGCAAGCAGTTTTCAGGTTCCAAAGAATTAGCACAGTTCGTAGGGGGTTGTTTAGCTTCAAATGGTAGAGCAGCCTCGCTTTGCATGCGAGAAGTACGGGGATCGATAACCCCGCACCTCCCCATGGATTAGCCATGAAGTAACCAATCGTACTAGCGTCGGCTTCCGGTATGCACTCTGCAGAATGGTGTGGGGGATATTTTGTGTTCGTGTCATTTGTTCCAGAAAGGTATTTGTGGCAGAATGTGCGAATCACGGAATCATTCAACATCACTTTTCCAAGTTGTTTGCGTGTGTGCGGGTGGGTTGTTAGCTCAAATGGTAGAGCGCTCGCTTAGCATGCGAGACCGGTACGGGGACGATGCCCGTCCTCAGTAGGAGATTCTCTCCCAAAATAATATTATGTGAACATTACTGCGTTGTGACGGCGCCACAGTTCTTGAATGCTGGCAGGAGATTAGGCAGAAATGTAGGAATTTAGCTATTAAGCAAGTGTTCGTTTGGACTCGTGGAGAGACGCAAACGAACTTCTGACGTTTAGAGTGATTGCCTCTATTCTAATTCTGTCGAAATTGATCGTGCTGCTTAATAAAGAAATCAGAGGTGGAGAATTAGGTCGAGAGTTGAGAAATTAGAAGATGATGAGAATTCGTCCGGAACTTTTATTCTTTCTCGTGAAATTTCCCGGGCTAAGCAAAGAGCTATAAATGCTATTGTCGATAAAGATTTAAAAGATTTGTTAAGCGCACCTCGAAGGGCAAAATTCTGGGAGTGTTCCATGATTTTTACAGTTCTCTGTACTCTTGTTTGATTCTTCTGCTAATTTCTCCCTCCGGAAAGAGTGAGTTAGTAGTAAATTACATAATCTCTTGTCCAGATGAGGCTAACAAAGGTTGTTAGACCACCCTATTACTGAGATGAAGTTAAGCAGGCTCTCAATGCTACTGCTAAGAACAAATCTCCTGGTAGTGATGCGGCTCTCGTATGATTTATGCTCCGTTTTATTGATATTGGTCGGGAAAAGATATCGTTGATGTGTTTTCAATTGTATCCGTTTAATGATGGGGGTCTTTCCCATTCTCAGAGGTCTGGTATTCTAATCCTTCTCCCAAAGACTGGAGGTATTGAGAACCCTGGGAACTGGCGGCCGACAAGTTTATTAAACGCTGATTACAAGTTGCTTGCTAAAGGTTTACAGCTCAGGTTATCCAAGGGGCTTCCTCGAGTTATGGAATGATTTTTGACCAAGGTTGTTCTATCAAGGGCCGACAATTATCACTCAATATGTTGATCATCAGAGATATTATTGATATGTGAACCTTATAAAGGGTTCTTGCGCTTTATTTCTGGGACCACAGAAAGCCTTGACAAGGTTAATTTGGGATTTTGTATTTTTGTACAGAAGTTCTTAACAAGTTAAAATTTCAGTAATAATGTTATTGGTGGTCTCATCTTGTATAATGATAGTTCTAGTGTATTCTTATTGATGGAAAAAACTTTTCTGAAATGTTCGTATTTTTCGTGTTGTCAGACAAGGATGCCCCTTGTCACCCCGCTCCTTGTTTCGTTTCATTGAGCCGGTTGCTAACACATTTATTACTCCCCTGACCATCGAGGGTTTTCACATCCCTGGCGTAATAATAAAAGGGTTTAAGCTGCGTCAGATATGCATGATGAGGGTACTGGTATTGCCACCAATAGTGCAGGATGTTCACAACGCTTTCCGACTTTGATAGTTCCACATGGGGCCAATGGGGCAACGATTAAACTAATAAGTCGTATGGCCTCTTGATTGGGGTCCTTTTGGTGGTATCCCCAATAATATTTGTTGGAGTAATGATTCTGTTAAAATTACGGGTTGCCCCGTCTTTGGTAGTTTCATACTTCCGTTAATTATATGGAGAAGTAAAATTGATATAGCTCGCAAGATCATTAATAGTGTATTGGGCACACCTACTCTTCTGGGGAAGTCACGTTGATTAATATGTCATTTCCCTTGGTTTTATTATATTGTCAGGTGTACACCCTCCCGGATTTTGTACTTAAGGAGCTGAATAAAATTGTTTTCCCCTTCATTTGGGGGAACAAGCCTGACCGGTTAAGTGGGTAGAGGTCAGGTCCGAGAGGGGTCTACGGGTGGCCTTAGTTGTGCATAAACTTTCAAGTGAAAATGGAGAGCTTTATTGGTCAAGCCATTATGTGGTTTGTTCCGTAGGTAGTGCTTTGCTAATTATTTGTTCCTTGCTCGTTATTTTACAGCAAAGCACCTCTTTATATTCCCGGAGATTTGGTCTAACCTTTCTCCGAATTTTAGAGCCTTGTTCTGCCAATCTTTTTAAAGCTTGCAAAATTTTCCTTGTAATTCATCGTACTGATAAGACAATTCTGTTCGGAAACCCTTGCTACTCGTACATTGTGTCTTCCCCGTCGGAAGCGGTGCTCCAGTGCGTTGTTATTCAAATAACCCGTCCATGGCAGCAGTGGTGACAGGATTTGGGCGGCTGTGTCAATGGTTGTTAGATAATAATTGTCTGATTTCGTGTGGCGTTTAATCCATAATGGATTGGATACTAACAAAAAAGGTTTCTAAGTGGGGCAAAAGTGATGTCTGGCCCAGTTTTTATCTTGCGCGAAGTGGCAAACGGGTTCCGTTCCATATCTTGTGGCAGGGTACTAATAATAATATGGTTATTCTTGGTTAGGTCGGGTAGTGAAACACATGGTTTCTGATTTACATAAATTTAGATTCGATTATTAAATCTATGGTATTGCTGCAAATTTCCCCTGAAGTCCATGCGTATGACAGAATGTGGTTTATTTGTTGGCATGTGTTAAGTTTGATCATTGGACGTCAAGATGTTGTTCGTGTTGAGAGTCAAACGTATTCCCCATCTCAAATTATCTCAAATCGTTAAGAAATTTAAGACTAGGGTTCAATGGAAGATATCGTTTTTCTCCCGAAAGTTCAGAGGTTTATGGATTGAGGGAGGAAATCGTTGGTCAATCGTAATGATAACTGAATTTACATTTTAGTTTGACTAGTCAGCGTCCTTCTGTTGCTCTTAAATGGGCAGTATTAGTATAACATTTGAGTGATACTATTTTCCTCTCTCTTTTATCTAGAATTTAATTGCATGAAATGATAGTTCATTGTATATATGTTTTGAAAGATGCAATAAATGAGGGGGAAAAAAAAAAAGAAAAAAAGAAATGTAGAAAAAAACATGATGGGTACCACTAGTGTATACACAACTGGCTAAGGACTTTGACCAATGCTACGGGGGTGTTGTAGCTCAAATGTAAACGCTCCGATCGCATGCCAAGAAGTCGGGGATCGATTTACCCAGCATTTCCAAGTACCGCTTCCTCCCTTCCATAATAGATGAAATGAGATCCAGTGAGG